>VYZW01002421.1:2492-32811 GCA_013401315.1 Balaeniceps rex | reverse complement strand
TATGTATTTCAAATGAGCCTTAGTAGCTCCTGATATACAAGGATGTAAAGCTTTTTTTTTTTTTTAAATGAAACAAATTAAATAACAGGGAAAAAATTTAAGAAAAAATCAGCCACAGTATTCAATTTATGTAATTCTCATTTACTAAATAACTTGAGAACTCCCTCTGACGAGCTACAGAAATAGTCAAATGTGAATTTCAAATTCTCCAATAACAAATAATTTGTTGAATAATGTCTTTGACAAACAATATTCAACTGTCTCTAATTATAATGCTCTTTCCCCGCCTCCCATTTTCATAACTTTGGGAGAAATTAACATCTGCAGTTCCATGTTTCCATACTTGCACTTTCCACCAAAATGTTTTGTTTTGAAAGTGTGTGCTGAAAACCCCTTCAGAAATTTTTGAGTTAATAAGTCCAAAGGAGAGCAGGACAGAAGGGGATACCTATCTTGCTTCCCATCAATAAAATAAACCAACTCACATTAAATAGTTTGTATTGGAGTATACACAGTTAAACACCAGAAGCCTCAGCAAGAGCCAAAACTATTAATTTGAATCTTTGCTAAGTATCATCCTCACTTCCAGATAACACCAACAGGAAGCAATGGCATTTACAATCCCGCAAAACAATCTACAAAGATATACCCAATTGTCTTGAAGGGTTTCATATATTTGCTTTTACAGTAATATGGTAGAAAAATACCACCATCTCCTTTGTAAAGTGGCTATTGCCCAGGTCCCCTCAGAGACGGGTAGGAGATTTAACCTCATTTTAAGTAGTATTTGACTCCAAATTGCCTCTCAGGCAATTTCACTCGTCTCATCAAAATATCTTAAATATGATTGAAAGCTGGCATTTAGTACATAAAAATTGAGAAGAAATACGAACATATACCAAAGTAAAGAACAAAAGATTAACCCTTGCTAACAACAAAGGTTGAAGAAGGAATTAAAACCTGGTTTGCTTCTATTTGAAACCAGCTTGTCCAATTTTGTGGTTTTATGTGATTTTGCATACCCTGGAGGTACGCATGTTCCCCTTTGCAGGTACATAAACACGATGACAGGAGGAGCAAAGGGGAGACAGTAATCCTGACTGCACTTCAAGTGCGTTCACAATAGATCAGTTCTACTCCTCTCACAGAAATGGCACTTTCTGAAGACTGATCACTTCTCAATATTATTTTTTAAATAACACAGATCAGAGTAAGAATCTTAATTGTTTAGGATCATACTGTTTCTTTCCTGAAAGTAAAGTCAAATCTTACATATCTACTCCATATCTACGCTCTTCTTGTAAGTACCTTCCATTTACAGAGAAAATACTAGACTTACCAGTGGAAAGAGAGACATTTCATGTGACAGAAAGTAAACATAAACATATATTCAAAAGTAGACAGCTTTTTAAAAAAATACTACATTTGCTTTTAAAATTTTAACACAAATTCCCTGACATAATTTACAGTTTATTCTTCAACTCAGTAACGATGAGACCGATAAACGTTTCTGAGATTTGTATCACATTTGCTTCATGTAATTCTAGTGCTTCAGTGAAACACTGCCCAGGACTTAAAAGTCACTTGTGTTCTAAGGTCCCTAAGCTTACTATACTCTTGGGACTTGATTTCTCTATTTCTTTGGGAGTTTTAAGCTGTATTTTCATAAGAGTAACTGGCATTACACAGGCAGAATATAACAGGAAAAACAGATGGGGGGGGCAGGGAGGAAGCAAGTCCACTTGTGGATCCTCAGTCATGTTGTTTAGCCCTTGGAAGGTTTTTTGTTATAAAAGAATAATCTTTATAACAAAGTTGTCTTCTAGTCAAGAACACATTTCATACTGAGGAGGCATAATGACTTAAAAATAGGCATTTCAGAGGCGTTTGGATTTTTCTTTAAAAAAAAAAAAAAGCGCTAGATTTTGCCCAGTCACAGACCAATATCATAAGTAATTCAAAGTGATGTGATTTTAAATACCAAAGGATAAATTAATAAGTCCTGAAGTATTTTCCTGTATCATCCTCAAAATACGTACACAAACTAAACACCGTTTACAGCAATAGTTTGTATCCTCTTTAGTCAAGCAGGACTCCAGGTAAATTATGTTATGTCAAACCGACCGTTTTTGACCACCAGTCAAGTAAGTTGCACCCTCCAGATCACAAATTCTTGATAGATACTTTATTCATACAAGCATGCTTTTCCATCTTGGGTGAACATGACTGAAGTTACAGAGAGTAAGCTTCTCATTTTAATAGCATCAATTATATTTTATGTAACTACTAAAAGATAATGAGGGACAGGAAGAGAGAAGATCCATCCTGTTAATTTTTTAATGGTAAAAAATATTAAATCCTTCAGACAATGCAGAGAATACCTTTTATTAGTGATCCTTCACTCCAGTTCAACGATCAATATAGAAACTCTATTCGTGACCATTTACAAAAACAAGTTAACAGATCTTTAGAAATAAAAATCACAGTCTCAGCATATTTTGCAGTTTTGTTTCAAGGGAGGGTTATAACTAAAGTGGAATAGGTTAAAGAAACTATGACTAAGGTTAAATCACTACGCTGTGAGAAAATCATTTTACCTCCCTGCACTGTCTTGCTTCAGATAGGGACAGGAGTATGTTTATTCCAGATTTTAATTTAAAAAAAAATTACCTACAAGATTTGGTATGTAATTGTCACTATATGGCTTTTAGTAAGTGTTCATTTTTATTGATGGATATTACTATCCTGAAGAACTATAAAGAATTTACTATCTTCCTGTACATACAACAGATGAAGTCAAGCTACATGAACTGTTTTTATTACAAATGACAGTATCAATTTAAATTTTCCAATAAGAGAAGAAAGCTGTATATCTCATGAGAGACATAAAGAATGAACACGTGTTTCTGCCAGCTGCTCTTTTGCTAATGATTCTTTTTTCTCTCTCTTCCTCTGCTTGAGAACCAATATACATGGAGAGTTTTGTTTGATTATTTGTAGCTGTTTGCCTTCTAATATAATGTCCTTTCTTTTTCAGTGCGTAAGAACATCTATGCTGAGATATTTCAGCGTGCTATGCCTATTCAATTTTTATTACTCACATTTTTGGACAAGTAAAACTGGAGGCAATATATTCTGATTCAACGTAAAAAGACAAAGAAATCTGAAAAAATGTACAAAATGCAGATGAGTGATAATTCACATACTCTAATTAATTACACTCTAATTAAACTTGAAGTTAATTGGAGATTTTTTCCTTGTTCTTTTGATATTTCTTTTTTGTTTGTAAACAAAACAAAAAATCTGATCATTGCCTGTTTTAAGACACCATTTCATATCTGCCCCATAAAATGTGTCTGAACTTTCTTTCCTCTGGATAATGGAACGTCAGTGAGGAAGTTCCCATAATATTTTGTCACGGTTTAACCCCAGCTAGCAACTAAGCACCACACAGCTGCTTGCTCACTCCCCCACCAGTGGGATGGGAGAGAGAATCGGAAGGGTAAGTGAGCAAACTCGTGGGTTGAGATAAAGACAGTTTAATAGGTAAAGCAAAAGCCACACACACAAGCAAAGCAAAACAAGGAATTCATTCACTGCTTCCGATCGGCAGGCAGGTGTTCAGCCATCTCCAGGAAAGCAGGGCTCTGTCACGCGTAACGGTTACTTGGGAAGACAAAACGCCATAACTCTGAATGTGCCCCCCTTCCTTCTTCTTCCCCCAGGTTTATATGCTGAGCAAGACGTCATATGGTATGGAATATCCCTTTAGTCAGTTGGGGTCAGCTGTCCCGGCTGTGCCCCCTCCCAGCTTCTTGTGCACCCCCAGCCTCCTTGCTGGTGGGGTGGTGTGAGATGCAGAAAAGGCCTTGACTCTGTGTAAGCACTGCTCAGCAGTAACAAAAACATCCCTGGATTATCAACACTGTTGTCCGCACAAATCCAAAACATAGCCCCATACAAGCTACTATGGAAAAAATTAACTCTATCCCAGTCAAAACCAGCGCATATTCATTTGTGTTTGGCCTGTCTTCATTTATTCAAATGAACACTGCTTACAGATACACCAGCAGAACAAAGTTCAGTGAATAAATCCATGTTTATATTTGACAGCATTTGAATAGATTAAGGTATTAAGCAATGAGGATAGAGAGTGAAAACAAGTCTAGAGCCTCTACTTTCCAGCCTCAGATCTGCATTGTGAGCACCACTAGCTCTCACTAAGGTCAGCTGGTGCCTGTATTGGCTCCAGAAATACAAGGCAATCTCACTGTATGGTATTACTACTGTTTCTGAGAAGCCTGAAGGAGGTGAGAGCCAAGGACATTGCATGTTCCGAAGTCTGTGCTGCTCCAGTGCTGATAATGGCTTTTGGCACATCTAAGTTACAGCAGGAAATACTGGGCTCCCCTAGGTAGCAGGGCTGTCCAGAGCTGAAGTACAAGAGTTTCCAACTCCATCTTTCCTGCTCCTGATGCTTTTCCCTACATTACTGCCAAAGTTGCTAAGGCAAAGGAATATTCCACTGAGCCCACTCTGTGGTTAAAAGCTTTTTACAACTTTAAAGGACAGAGCAAAGATAAGTGTGTCACTAAAAATAACAGAAAGATAGTGTGGGCTTAATTCAAATCTATGGCCAAATTGCAGAAATGCTAATTACAATGTTCTCCAATAGACTGGAATCTGTGTTCATTCAATCTGGCTGTTCTTGCCAGGACATCTCAGAAACGTGACAGGTTGCTCATAAGAGGTCTTGGATCAGGCCCTAAAGCAGATCATTACACATGTGATTCAACTGAACTTTGTATCAAATATGACATCTAAATCTCAGTAAGTTTCATCACTACCTGGCCCAGAAGTTAGAAGAGTTTGGCTTTGAAAAGCTGTATGCTCTTTAATTCAGAATACAGAAGTGTTTACAGAAACAGAACACCCAGCAGCCTTTAATATTTAACTCTCTTTGTGGCTCTGCTTAATCATTTCTCTCTCACAACCATACAATAGCATTAGAAACTGGTTTGTGAATACAAATTATCCTTCCTTTTATAAAAATGAACATTGACATCTATAAGTAAAAAACCCCCAACTTCCCAACTTATGCATTGTCCTTACACTGTATTTTTCCTTCACTTTGAGCTGTAACTTAAGGATATACCAGGTATAACCACCCATTTCTATCAGCGTGCAGAACTAGGAACTTAGTTCTAGGTTTGCTTCTGAGCTCCATGTCAGGAAAGAATTTGTTATGTTCAAATTCCCCTTCCTGTTCTGAGTGTCTATGTGAAAGACATCAAGAAACACAGACCAGAAGGGAGCCTCCTGGAAATGATTCAGCTATTAAAAAAAAAAAAAAAAATTAAGTGTCCCAGAATCAGGAGAAACTTCTTCCTGAAACTAATTATTTCTTGTATGCACAGCAAACGTATCCGGACACAGTTTTCAGTTGAGCCTTCCCCCACACACTCACTTTTGAGATGTTTATTGGTGAGAAGCATCTTAAACACATTGTGAAATTACCCACTGGTAAATAAGGTAGCAGACCCATAATACCAGATACTGAGTCGAACATTGAATGCAACAGAAAACAATCCATTAAATTGGGCTACAGCAACATAACAGAGACTGCCTAAACTAGGACAAAAAAAACCCAGACAAACAAACAAAAAACCCCACATCATTTCTCTTGTGCACCTAAGTGTGAAAGGTAGTTGCTTGATTCGTGATGCATTTATCTTCCAAAAGGAATGATGTTTCTTGACTTCTCTCTCTCTCAAACTACAGCACTAGTAAGACAGCTACCCTAATTCCTAACTGGAATTCTAGGGGGAATTCAATGGGAGCTGACCATTAAGCATACCATGATACAAAACTCTGCTTACTTGTGACATTCTATAATCTACATCTTTGAGTTTCATCTGAAACTGTTTCTCATTTTTGAAAGGAATTCCCCACAAATTTCTCTGATTTTACTACTTCCCTTCAAATCTACTTAGAAAATTCTGGTTTACTACAGTAAGAATAAAAACTTGTACAAGGGCTGATGTGAGCACACCTGGATTACCTTTGTGATCAATCTTGTTTTCTGCCAATCAACACTGGCAAGTTAAATTCCTCTTGCTACCTCAACCCCCTGTCCTACGTTAATAGCACATCTTTGGTGTAGAAATCATCTCCTTGTTCACTGCAAAGGATCTAGCAGACATGAGTAGTATCCCTAAATTCCACAGCATGGTGACCGATGCTGGAGCAGTCTGTTCCTGAAGGACTGCACCCCATGGAAGGGACCTATGCTGGAGCACTTCATGAAGAACTGCAGTCTGTGGGAAGGACTCATGTTGGAGAAGTTCGTGGAGGACTGTCTCTCATGGGAGGGACCCCACACTGGAGCAGGGGAAGAGTGTGAGGAGTCCTCCCCCTGAGGAGGAAGGAGCAGCAGAGACACCTGTGATGAACTGACTGCAACCCGCATTCCCCATCCCCCTGCGCCACTCGGGGGGGAGGAGGTAGAGAAAATCAGGAGTGAAGTTGAGCCCAGGAAGAAGGGAGGGGTGGGGGGAAGATGTTTTAAGATTTGGTTTTATTTCTCATTACCCTACTCTGATCTGACTGGTAATAAATTAAACTGATTTTCTCCAAGTCGAGTCTGTTTTGCCTGTGATGGTAATTCTGAGTGATTGCTCCCTGCCCTTATCTTGACCCACAAGCTTTTCATTATATTTTCTCTCCCCTGTCCAGTTGAGAAGGAGAGTGATAGAGCAGCTTTGGTGGGCACCTGGCATCCAGCCAGGGTCAACCCACCATAGTGAGCAATTCCTAACAGCTGTGCAAACATCAGCCACAATGTACAGGCACAATGCCAAATAGAAAATTACCAAATAGATGAAAGTATCATGTCTTTGCTGAAATTGTTACTTTCCAGCAACTTCTAAGGTACACACATGAACAGTACCATCTCAATTGTTTAGAGTTCAAAGTGATTGTTTAGTCTTGAGAAAAGAAGGCTCAGGGGGGATCTTACTGATGTGTATAAATACTGAAGGGGAGTGTGAAAAGAAGGTGGAGCCAGACTCTTCTCAGTGATGCACAGTGAATGGACAAGAGGCAATGGGCACAAGGTGAAATATAAAAATTGTGTCTAAACATAAGGAAAAAAAAAGCTTTTTTACTGTAATGGTCATCAAACACTGGAACAATTTCCTGAGAGAGGTTGAGGAGTCTCTGTCCCTGAAGATATTAAAAACTCAGCTGGACATGGTCCTGAGTAACCTGCTCTAGCTGACTCTGCTTTGGACAGGGTGATTGGACTAGATGGTTGTCCAGGGTCCCTTCTGTCCTCAACCATTCCACTATTTTTCATACCAAGTTTCAAAATTAATCCTTTTTACTGTAATCAGTCCTTAATTTTATGAAAAAAATAATTGCTAGGAATCAAACAACAGGTGACACAGAATGCAGAACCTGAATCTTTAGTATTCAAAAATCAACTATAAAGTTCTACAGAAAAGCAAAAATTGTCAATTTTATAGATGCTTTGATTGTCTATAGGACTTTTTAATAGTGAAACAGATGCAGGATAAGGAAATAAAGACATGATTTTATACTGAAGTAAATAAAACTCACCTTCAAATGTTATGATCTACTTCAAGTATGAAACAATTATTGCAGCAAATCCATTTCATTTATCAGTGGGGAATACGCCAATACAAACAAAGTACTCAAATCATAGTGGAGCCAACAACTGACAGAGTTGCTAGTCTCCCATAAAATGGAACAATTTACAATGCTGAAAGGCTCATCAGAGTAAAGGATGAATATATAAAAACACTTCCAGGTCTGTTACTGGTGAACAAAATAGACACTGCCGTAGAAAAACGCTACAGACACATTGCAGTGTTGCAGCTGTGACTAGGGATCAGACTAACATCAGGAATATTTTAAAGACTGAAATCTTCCTGCACAGTCTCTCAGTAGGGGCTGCCTTTTTTTTTTTTTTTTTTTTTTTCAATTTAGGTGGGCACACATAGAAAATCAGAATGATTGCAGCCATCCCAACTGCTTCCCCCTACAAATTGCTTACATGAACTGAGGCTACCTGACTTCAACAATCCTTTTGTGTTTAAGATGGCTTTAAAAAAAAATCCTCGGAATTTTCCCTGCCTAATTTGTAGTCTATTCCACATTAAAACTTCTGTATTTAAGACAGGAATTACATTACTCTGTTCAAGTCCAAGCATATGGTCAGGCAAAACTGGCAATAACATCAATATGTTCTTACAATGTGATAAATATTATGCAGTCAATGCATTTTCCTGACTAAGTAGAAGAGGTTGATTTATCTGCAAAGCTGATGTACCAGGAAATGTCAATTAAAGACCAAGAAATACAATAAACATTCAACTCACATAGACACATTTTTAAAAAGCCACATTATGAAACATTTTCAAGGAAGAAACTCAGTTAGGTTTACACATAATACTAATGAACAAGGCCAGATATAGTCTGAGCCTCCCTCTTTCTCTTCCCCCGCCCAAACTAAAATTTTCTATATTTCAGCATTCATCAGTGGTGAACACTGTGACAAATTCCTCATACCACAAAAATGAACTGACAGGACCAGCATTATCTAGTGATACACTTCATTTTTTGTGGCATTTGACATGGCTTGCCTTTGCTTTAGTGCCTTCCTGTTCCTAGTGGGATGAGAGGGGCCTAAGGCAAATTTTTAAAATCACATAATAAGTAGAAGCAGAGAAGAAAAAAAGATTTAAGTAGGTTTTGGAGCAGAAGAGTGCTCCTAAAATTCTCCATGATTTAAATGAAGCAATTCCCAAACTCATCTTTACTTTTTATCTGAAGCTCACAGAAGAAATATCTAACATAATTATATAGTAATTATTAACTCTATACAATGAAAAATAATGTTTTAATGCTATTTTCAGAAAACTACAACCAAAGAAGCATCATGCAAATTAAGCAAGTTAATTTCAAATTAAGAGTTGAAACTTTCTTAATTAAGAAAGTTAATTTTGAATGAAGAGTAGATTCTTAATGAGAACTCTTAAATGGGGAGCAGAAGGATAGGAGGACATACACTCTTCCCGATTCCCAACTTACATCCCATTTTCCAACTACCATGATTAGGGGATAAATATTATAACAGATCAACTGGAAAGAAACCATCTTGGAGAATAAAAAAGGGCTACTTAGAGCTCTTAACCCAGCATGTGTCATTCACCCCCTGGAAAAGATGAGAAAGAAGGGTAAGAGCTGAGACTCTGACGCAGATAAGGCTGACATTAATTGATCCAGCAAATTTTAATTGAGAAGTATGATTTGGAATTACAAAACAAAGGCATGAGGTGAGAGTGTGTAGCCATTTCTATGAAAAAAACAAACCAAAACAAACCTCAAAACCTCAAACTTTTCATAGCTAGGAGAAATCTTAAGTGTTTCTCATTGTTTAAGAAATCTCTACTGTACATACAGAAGTTCAGGCTTTTTTACCATTGCTTTATGAAATCCTGTTTTATGCTATAAACAGCATCTAACATAAGATATAGAACAATTCAATTGGGGTGGGGGAGAGAGAGTCACATCTGATAAAATTATGGATCTGCCAAACATTGATAGGAATAAAAGGGACTGAAAGAGTTTCCCATTCTTAATTAAACACACTCCTTGGAGAATAAGATGTAGATCGAGAATTTCTGCACAACAGTAGTCTGTGACTACAGAGGGGGACAGCTATTTCTTAAAAAATCCACACTGGCAGCATCAAAATCAGCGCAAGCAGTGGAGCTGCACATATTGCTCTCATATGTACATGATCATCCCTCACATCCCATTTAGAAGGCAGAACACTGGATCAAACTGAATTCCTACCTGTGAGCCAGGAAGCATATAGGCGACTTGGATCTCAGCTTCTGGGTTTGTCAGTGCAATTTATAGTCAAGGAGGGGTAGGGGGGGAAGAATGCAAAGCCAGCATATGACATAGCTGCATTAATTACTTCCTCTGCAGTGCAGTTTGCACTGTTTTTATCTTACAGCAGCCATGAAGCTTCATTGCTCATTCCTCACCTTCACTGTTAATCTACATCCTTAGACTGAAAGGACCCACACGTTAGTTTAGAGTTAGTGTGACTAGACTGGAAAGGACTATTGGGTCAGAGCTTCTCTCAATGGCATTACAAACATCAAGCAAGTCTGTCACCTTCCAAATCTGTTACTCGTTCACCAGGAGCTAAGTACTATAATGAAGCATGAAAAAGTTCTTGATTAAACGAAATCAAGTCTGAACAGTGAACAGTGGGAGGCATTGTACTAGATGACCTTTTCTGACCACCACCACCATCACTACCCCCCTGCCTACATAAGAGTGAATTTCTAAGGTCTGCCTGGTAGTCCTACTAGCAACATACCAATACTGTTCTTCTGGTTAAAACATGTTGTCTTCTTTCAGTTTGAAGAGACATATTCACAATAATTTATCTTTATTATTTGTTTGGTAGCTCTGAATCTAAATAGATCTACATCATATTTCCTGGTTGTAGTTAACCCTGTTTTGACAGAATCCTATTGTAACCTTCTCTACGAAGTCACCAAACTGGACATGGTGGGCATGTAAATGCTGGTAGGGGGAGAGTAACGATGTATATGAAATACACTGGCAGTTATCATTTGTATCCCTTTACAGGACTTGGTAAGTAAGATGATGTCATGGTTTAGCCCCAGTCGGCAACTAAGCACCACACAGCCGCTTGCTCACCCTCCCCGCCCCCGGTGGGATGGGGGAGAGAATCGGAAGGTCAAGAGTAAGAAAACCCACGTGTTGAGATAAGAACAGTTTAATAATTGAAATAAAAATAATAATAATAATAATAGCAATAATAATAATAACAACAATAGTAATTGTAATGAAAAGGAGAACGAGATAGACAAACAAAACCCAGGGAAAAGAAAACAAGTGATGCAACCGCTCACCACCCGCCGACCGACACCCAGCCAGTCCCTGAGCAGCGATTGCTCCCCCCGGCCAACTCCCCGCAGTTTATATACTGAGCATGACGTCATATGGTATGGAATAGCCCCTTGGTCAGTTTGGATCAACTATCCTGGCTGTGCCCCCTCCCAGCTTCTTGTGCACCTGGCAGAGCATGGGAAGCTGAAAAAGAAAGTCCTTGACTAGTGTAAGCACTACTTGGCAACAACTAAAACATCAGTGTGTTATCAGCATTCTTCTTACACTAAATCCAAAACACAGCACTATGCTAGCTACTAGGAAGAAAATTAACTCTCTCCCAGCTGAAACCAGGACAGATGACAACAGGTATCCTAAGCGTCTTAGGCATTCATGATCTGCTTTCCTTTATGTCATGTTTTTACATACAAAATTAAATTTCAAGGGTCATTGCACCTCCAAGATAAAAAGTGTTAGGGATAGGAAGAAATGCTAAACAGAGCAAGAACATGAATGATAACTTGTGACACAGTTTGAATGTATTAAAGAAAAAGAGGGAACTCATGCACCTGTCAGAAAGTGCTCAGCATTGTGTATTATGAACTTGCATATTGCAGAGCATCTCCTACATACTTTTTTGCTTCCAGACAGCATAGCATAACTTGCATATGATTAAATATTTAATGTTTATGCTCTATAGGACTTCAGAATCTATGCAAATACTATGTCAAAATGTATTAATTTCAGAAGGTAACAGAAGAACCATGTTGTAATTTGCGTCATTTCAGTGTTGCAAGGAAGCTGGAATTCTTCTCTTATATAAAAACCCCAGTTGCTTCAACAAAAAAACAAACAAAATTGCACTTCTGTGTCATCTGTTTAGACAAGTTCGGGCCATGATAATCTATGTTTCATTGTTGACAGATAGACTTAGTGCTTCTAAACTATAATGAAAACCAAGCTATAGTTTAAATGTGCAGGGAGAAGGGAAATAAGGCACTTTATATCGCATGCCAAATAGAATGATAATCAGAACTACTTCAGTGTTAGAGAAATAAAATTAAGCTGCATTCCAATGCTTAAAAAAATTTTCAGCATTCCTTAGGGAGTCAAAACTATCAGGCAATCTGAACAACACATACTGCCACCCACTCCATCTTTAATAAGGTAAACTGGTGAGACAGCACTTTGAATACTGTGTTCAGTTTCTGGCCCCTCACTACAAGAAAGACATTGAGGTGCTGGAGCGCATCCAAAGAAGAGGAACAAAGCTGGTGATGGGTCTAGAGCACAAGTCTTATGAGGAGCAGCTGAGGAAACTGGGGTTGTTTAGCCTGGAGAAAAGGAGGCTGAGGGGAGACCTTATCACTCTCTACAACCACCTGAAAGGAGGTTGTAGCCAGGTGGGTGTTGATCTCTCCCAAGTAACAAGCCACAGGACAAGAGGAAATGGCCTCAAGTTACACGAGGGGAGGTATAGATTGGATATTAGGAAAAATTTCTTCACTGAAAGGGTTGTCAAGCACTGGAACAGGCTGCCCAGGGAAGTGGTTGCATCAACAACCCTGGAGGTATTTAAAAGACATGTAGACATGGGGCTTTAAGGACATGGTTTAGTGGTGGACTTCGCAGTGTTAGCTTTACAGTTGGACTCAATGATCTTAAGGGTCTTTTCCAACCTAAATGATTCTATGATTCTATCTTTATCCAGTTGTTTATTCATTTAAATCACCTTTTTTTTTTTTAGTTGAGGATGCATTATCAATTTCTAATAATAAAAAATTTTGAGGTCTTTTAAGTTCAGACCAAAAGTGTCAGACTAACAATGGCCCATCTGATTTGCTTTTATTAAACTGAGGTTTTGATTTAATGTTGACAGCCATGGAGTACACAGCAGTCTGCTGACCATTTTTCTTCTCTGCAGCCAAAGACTCTCCTATGGAAATAAGTCTGTTGTGCTAGTAGGAATGAGCAGATGACTAAAATACTACTAGATTTGAGGAAGAACATAGTGTACATTTCCTGATCCAAGTGAAAAAGGCAGACAAAACCAGGCTGTAATTAAATATGTTTGTAGCTGAATAGATGTATCCACAGTAATTCTGATCAGGGCCAGAATTTAAGATATTGTTGTGCATACAGGTAACATATACAAACATACATGGGCCTTGAAAAAACCCTCCCATAGTTAAAGAAGCAACAGAACAGAGAACAAGAGGATTCCAGACTACTAAAAAGCCCCAGGTAAAATGCTACTTGTTTTGATTTTGAACACTATTGAGTGTCCTCAGTTCACTGATATCTAAAAAAATTGGTATGTTAGAAAAGCTACCTTACAGGAGCTGAGGAACAAATTACCATACCTTTAAGCCCAGTGGTTTTTTTGTTTGTTATTTGTTTTTAAATTATCTTGTTAAAGTAAGAAAGGCAGACAACTGGAGACAAAATGGTTCAATTTCTTCCTGTTATAAGTTTTGTGGATAGTACATTATTAGAACAAGAATAGTTTAGACAAACACACATCTCATTGCTTTAATGTAATACACAACAGGGAAAGAATGAAGTTTGTCACTGAAATAGACAATTTGCATTCCCCTGATCGTGCAGAACTGACACTGTCTACGGTTATGCAAATGTGCCTAATCTGCACATTAAGATGGAGAGGGAAAAATAAAACTTCATTTAGCTGCCAAGTATAAGACATGCTACCCTCCTGTTTTCTTCCCATTGCCCCACCCCCCAAGGGAGAAATTTCTTGGAGATGATCCTCCTCAGCAAAAAGCTATGTGCTTTAATAAGAATTGAACATGTTGTTCTTCCTACCCATTCACTGCAACCAGCAGGATACTATTTGATTGTTTAAATTTTAATGTATTAATGTAGGTTTGGAGGTAAAGGCACAGGCTGATTTCATTTGAGAAAACACCTGACATCGCTGAGACTTCTAAGTGTAAAACAATCACAAAGGGTGTTGTGGTTTAGCCCCAGTTGGCAACCAAGCACCACACAACTGCTCTCTCACCCTCCCCCCACCAGTGGGATGGGGAAGAGAATTGGAAGGGCAAAAGTAAGAAAGCTCGTGGGTTGAGATAAGAACAGTATAATAATTGAAATAAAATAACAATAATAATAATAATAATAGTAGTAGTAATGAAAAGGAGAACAACGAGAAAGAGAGAAACAAACCCCAGGAAAAACAAGTGATGCAACTGCTCACCACCCACCAACCCATGCCCAGCCAGTCCCCGAGCAACGATCACTGCCCCCAGGTCAACTCCCTCCAGTTTATATACTGAGCATGACATCATATAGTATGGAATATTGCTTTGGCCAATTTGGATCAGCTATCTTGGCTGTGGCCCCTCCCAGCTTCTTGTGCACCTGGTAGAGCACTGGAAGCTGAAGAAGTCCTTGACTAGTGTAAGCACTACTTAGCAACAACTAAAACATCAGTGTGTTATCAGCATTCTTCTCCTACTAAATCCAAAACACAGCACTATGCCAGCTACTAGGAAGAAAATTAACTCTATCCCAGCTGAAACCAGGACAAGGGAAATAAAAAGTCTTTTCAGAATTGCCTCATGTACCAGTAGGAAGCTAAAAAAAAAGCAAAACCAAAAAACATGTAGGCATATACTCACAAAGGCATTTTTATTTCATTTTCTGACCTCCTGATAACACATCTGCAGCATGCTGCCTAGCACTAACAATCTTTTAAGTGGTATGTTTCAAGAAGATAGCAAACATGCTACATTCTGAGAGAAAGGTTCATTATCAGAACTCTAGACTCTAATGCAAGTCAATAGAAACACGTTCAACTGCCTAGTTTTACACAGGGAGAAAAAAATCCTTAAGAAAAATAACCTCAGTGTCCTAAATGGAAAACTCTTGGAATTTATTAGGCCATTACTTACCACAATGATGAAGCACAAGAAAAAGGCTGCCAAATCCAAGAGCTCTCTTCAACATTTCTTTAGGTTATTTTCACTGGACTCTTGCATATTAGGTAGTATTGTTAAAAACCTACAATTCAGTTTTAGTATTTGTCTTCTTTTGTATTTTTGAAGTTCAACCTCCATAACAAGATATGAGGTGTGCATCAACCTACTACTTTCAGCGGCAGCATGCATGATATTGTCAAAATACAAATCATAGAACAACTTCAATATAAAGATCAGAATTTGCATCCCCCAACATTTCCATTATGAACTAGAGGAAAACTAACAGTGATTTACCTTTTTATTAGAAATACTAGCCTAACTTCTTCACTTAAAGCTTTGTATAGGTATAGCCTGAACAGTAAGAAAAACTCCTTTCACCAAACTACTACAAAAAGTTGTCCTGGTGGTACATTTAACTGAATACAAATTTCTACAATAAACATGTAAAATAAAATGCAACAAAATGACCAGAATTTAAGTTTAGAGTTGTTGCTCTGCATACCAGATTAATCAAGCTTCTTACATTATTTGATTTGTTAATATTAGGATATTTTTATTTATAATATAATAATAATATTTATTATTTATATTTGTTAATATTAGGGTAAGTTCAGACAATAATCTATACTGATCTTAAACATAAATAGAAGCTTAAAACATAAAATTTCTCTCCCTTCCATTTGCCCCCTACATTCACTATACCATCATCTAAAGCAGTTTACTTCATGTAAAGGTCTTATTGTAATAAAGCTAATTAATGGGGTTGCATAACTTAATGATGATACAGAATATAATAAACAACTTCAGAAGGCCTGGCATATATTCAAAGATAATACAGCACAAAACTGTGGAATCTGCATCAGCTCCACAAGGACATTTAAGTACTCATTGAATTATTTCCAGGGAACTAGATACTGAATATTGAGCAAATGTTTTTCTAGAAAAGCACTTGAAGCTATGCATCAGTAAGCAAAACCCCAAATACTTCATTCTTTTCAGAAATTCAGTGGTAGCACAAGCATATGACAAGGCTTTAACTTCTTCATTTGATATTAAACATTAATTATATTAATTTTTTTAGAAAAAATACATGTATTTCTACAGACCATTGGTAGCAGACAGCTGTCATTGCCTGACTAAAATAAGGCACAAACCAAATGTATTATGTCCAGACTATGAGAAGAAAATTTAAGGTAACTGAATACATCCTTTTTGAAGAAAACTGAAAATTAAAAGAGAGACTAACAGGTTTTGAAAGTAATGACAAATTTAAGAGTGTGCAGGTATCCATACTGTTATTAGAGGCAAGGCTAACAACAGTTCTACAACAGAACAGGAAAATAAACAGACAGGCCCATCCTGATACTACTTTGCTTTTTCTAACAAAATTCTTTTGTGTGTAGAAGAAACCAATATATTTCTGAATTCACTGCCACCAACACATAGCCTGATGTCAGAATTAGACGTGTTTTAGACCATTAGAACATAATGGAGTGAGATAGCCCTACAGAAGCTATTTTGTCTGGTGATTCTGAACAGAAACAACACTTCAGCAAAATTTTGAGTCATAAGCTTAACATAAAGAATGGCAAATTATCGGTATGATCAATAAATCATGCAAAAGGGGAGTTGAAATTTAGTTATGGGTGATTTGCCATCCCCAGGGAAGGAGATATGAAGTTCTCTCCACAAGTTAGAAGGTCACTTATAAGGCTGACAGAACACAGACATAGATTCTTTTTGGCTTTATAGTAATGAAGATCAGAATAAAAATAAGAGCTTTTAAAATATAGTGTTGTGAATTTATACCTGAAAAATCATGCCTAAGAACTTTTATTAAAAAATTAGAGTAACTATAGTTAAATCAGCATGGAGCACTGTTAAATTAATCTAAGCTAATGAAAACCAGCATTGACACAAGAAAGTAAATGAGAGATGAAGCAAAGAGAGCATTAACACAGGGAAATTAGCACTGGGGGAAAAAAAAAGTCTGAGGTATTAACCGCTGAGGCAGAAGTGTGACAACGGTAAAACAGGACACCATCTTACCACTTCACTATCCAGGAGTTCACAAGGAACTCAACAGGTCTCCAGCAACATCTTCCTGCTTTCATAGCAACACCACTCCTGATGTATTACTCAGACTTCAGCAACCAGTCCCATAGGAGCCAGCAGGGAAGCACAAGTTTGCTCTACAACCGAGATGAGAGCAGCTATAACCATTTTTCTACCACTTCCTGTTATTCCCCCAGCTATTTTTTTGTAACTTCTTCAAGAAAAATTAACTTCAAGTGCTGTAGAATCCCACTTTGAAGCTCCTTTATCTGCAAGTAGACTGAGGGCAAAAACATCCTGTTGACAGTGGAAACCATCTGACAACAGGCTCTCTCCAAAGTAGTAACTCGACACAAGGCAGCAGCATGCAACCAGCCAGACCATCAAGCCTCTTCCTGCACACAGCTACATGCCTTGGTTTTTTGCTTGCCAGTTGGTTACTGCCTCCCTCCCTGACATCAAACCCACTGAGGTGTAGCTAGCCAGCCCTGTGCTTTTTCACCTTTGGAGAACATGCAAACCAAGTGTTTGTTGGATGCAAGAAGTCTGTTTTCTATAAATAAACAAAAAAATAAAAGAAAAAAAGCACCTGTGATCTCATTCCAAATCAGTTTCTAACACTGGTTCTTTACTCCATCAGCAGCCACTTTTTAATTAGTATTAGTTAATTAATACTTCATGGCATTTGCAGATATTGCTTTTCTTATGCAAAGAACTTTCTCTCAAAACAAAACATATCAAAATTTTTATCTGCACTGGAGCTTATCTATATATTATGTGCCAGAAGCACTTTTTTTTTTTTTTAAAAAAAACCCCATTCAGTTATGTGTAATTTAAAGGGACCTGGAGGTAACTGTGTCACACAGCTGTTGATGTGGGTTGAAAGCAATAAATCAACAATCTGAGGAAGAAAAATGCACAATGAGGTTGAGATACAAATCAGTAATGTCAAATATCCCTCTGCTCATTTCTTGTCAGCTACTTCTGCACTTAGTTTTAAAATGAGTAAAATGTATCAAATCAGAAACATTTTACTTCCCCAAAAAGCCAAGATAATAATATAAAATGAATAAAATAACCAAAAGATGAAAAATTACTTAATTGCCAAAATCCTCCCTTCTAAACTAGGCAATTTTGTGTCTCTGGATTAGGTCACATTCTCATTCCACAAACAAACAACATGAGGCTGAACACTTCATGAAGCTGCTGTTTCTATTTATACATAGGCCCACGGGATTTGCTTTAAGCATACATGAAGTACAATGGGATGGCAGGAGCAGGGTTTGTGCGTGAGGCAGACTCTACCGCTTCCCTGTCCCCACACTGTGTTAAAAACATGCTCTAAAGAGAAAAGCTTTATTTTATTAATACTGATACATAATTTAGAACAGAGAAACAAAAGGAGCAGAATAGGGAAGCATTTGCATGCAGAGTACCCTTATAACACATTAATAAATTCAGGGCCCTGAAACCAAACTGGTTACAAAGCAACAGCAGAAAGAACCACTGATCCACAAAGGAAGCATTTTGCTCATTACGGTTTTTATTATTTTTGTTTTGTAATGCTTTAAGTTGTGCCTTTATGTATCAGTGCGACTTCCTTCCAGTTTGCTTGCTACTTTTACTGTCCTCCCCCTGTGGGCCTTTCTCATAGCTGTTCCGCTTCACAGCGTACCAAATGAATGTTTGATTTTCTGCCAAGAATTATTACTGATGGACCTTACTTTTGTAAAATCTCTCTTTTTACAGAAGCCTTACATAGCCTTTTAGAACAACCCACATCATTATTTATGCAGAACTTGTAGAGTTTAGATTTTTATGATTTTAAGCAGATAAAGAAATGTAACGCAACCTTTTTGAAGGTTCACATTCATTTTCCTACCCACAATGTATCATCATAAACAATCAAAGACACAGTTGCATGCCTATCCTGATTTTCACTCATATAGTTGCTAAGATACTAGCTGCATTTTATTATGACACATGATTTTCTATGAAATTCTTTTCAAAAGAATATTTGTATTATATCAGGTTTTTCCATTACATTCAAGATTGACTAACTTTCTTTTATCCACATGCAGCCTAACCCTCCCATTCTAATTACACACAAAAACCAAATCATTTTTTTTTTCATGAACATGCAATGTTCATGTGCGTTATAAATTTGCTGGTTATCTGACTTCTCTAACCTTTTAGCTTTTGCAATGTTATCAAGCACTACCATACCACAGGATCCCCTCTACATTTATAATGAAAAAAATCGTATTTCATACCATATTACATATTTCATCCTTAAGCTGCAAACTTCATTTGTTACTTCAAAACAGATGTCCCTTTTCAGTTGTAGTGTTTACATTTTTATTTTCTATACTTGAGAATGCATGATGTCATTTTCCATCCTTTCATTGTTAAGTAAACTGTGTTGCAATAAGCCTTTCTTACCTATATGGCCAATTCACAACTTCATTTGACATAACTTCGTATTATTACATCCTCCTCCTACTTTCCCAACGTTTTGGAGCAATATGCTTTTAACTGCAATGTAAACTTTTACTGAGGAAAACTTGAAAAAAGCTGAAGTCTTCCTTTTCAACAAGAAGCACTTTAACTTAAAAAAATCAGGAATCTACCAAACTCCTTGACAATTTTTCTTACTATCTCATTAATGATGTATTATCATCACTGACTGTACTCAAAGAATCTTACCTCATGTCCAAATTAGCCTTACCTCAACTTGTAGGTCTTGCTAGGAGACTAGCGAGTCCATTAGAAAGCAGAAATGTTATCCCTGTATCTATTTTTAAAGATTAAGGTTAATCTCAATTTATCCAAGAAATTATTTTTTGCTGTTTAAAATATCCTTTTAGCGTCTAAAACACGGATAATTTCAATAGCTTTGAAAACGGAAGGTAGCTTATTAACAGACTACCAATTTTGAAAAAAAAAACCAAAAAAAATTCTCAAAATATTTTTGATACATTTGACATTAGCATGTTACCGCATCTGACCTAGTGACTTCAGTTCCCCATCCTAGTCTAGAAAAAAAACATTTACTAGAGATGCCATTTCAAGATTTTGTTGTCCTGTCTTCTGGTTAACTTTGGTGACCACATCCAGCCTTTAAGAAGCTGGTAATGTGTTTCATAAGTTAGATTATCAGTTCAGATTCTATAACTCTCAACTAACAGTTATTGTAAGCCTAAATCTATACTTCAAAAGCTTTTTAGAAAAATGTATTGTTTCATCAGAGCTCTATAATGGTAATAGTCCAGTTAGAGTGTTTCTGTGACACCTGTACACATATATATCATGAGAAGTACCTATATACACCCTATTATATAGACTTCTCCCTCTAGGCAGAGGGAAGACTTACTGAAGACTTGTTCATTAGTGATGAGCTAGATTTTGCTGGTTTTTTTTATTTTTAATTGGTTCCATCTCATGTGAATGAGATGGGCTACAAGCCCACAAAATCAGGAAAACAAATTCAGATGATACTACTCCCAAAAGTTAGTTTTACTTTACATGCAACTGCATTCCCTTAGCGAGGCTGGTCACAGAATAAGTGACCTAGACTACAAGCCGAGTCATGATTACAGATTACAAAAGACCAACTTTCTTTTGAAATGAATCCACTCAGAAGAAAGACGACAGAGTGCAAAGTTATATATATTAGCATAACTCTGCCTAGAGGAGATGAACAGCCAGCATAATGTACTGTGCTCTTTCTATGACCTCTCTTATACGCAATTCAGCATCAGTTTTGAGCAGCCTGGGAAGCCAAAAAATACATACATTCTCAGCCAATTATACTCCGTTGGCCAGCCTGTAGGCAATAAAAAATAACATATGTTACTCTAGAGACCTACATTTTATACTAGGTTTGTATTTTTTAGCATTAAAGCAATGAAGCAAAATTATAGGGTTTTAATTTCCCCCAAAACAGACAATGACTAGATGAGAATCAAGGTTCCTTTTCCAAGAACTTGCAGCAGTGTAGGCTGTTGGCTGCAGAGACTGCAGCTGCTAGCCACTCTGAACTAATTACTGGCACAGTGGAGAGTATTTAACTGAAGCCAGTGGGTGTGAAAGTTGAGGTACAGGACTCACAGAGGAAGACTGAAGGTTTGCATAACAAGTCTGATTGTGCTTAACAGTACATATGAAGCTTAACCTCTTTGAGGAATCAAAGGCAGTTAGGCAAAAGATACCTTTAAGGATCTGGGCCATTTTTTAAAGTCGGTGAAACTAACAGGGATGGTGCAGATGCCCCAAAGAATGAGGGCAATCTGTCCCACCAGGACACAAAGTCGCCCTACTGATGTATGCCCATCTGATTGCTGTTATGTGGAGCAGCAATGACTGTATGAGCCTGCTAACTAGGTTAATCACCCAGGCTCTCAAGTGATTTAACTTGTACCTGTTTTCCAATTTATATTTGGAAGATTACAATGGATGGGGTATGAACAATCTACTGTGTTAAAAGCATCTTTAACAGTATCATAGAATTTGTTTAACATTCTCCTTGAAATTATTCAGAATTACACAACTATTAACATGCATGAGATTACCACTTAATAGCATCCTGTAACTTTGCAACTTAAATTAGCTAGACAATCTTCACAAATATAATCACTGAGCTCTTAATGAAATTTTTTATTAATTTCCAGAAGTGACACTTTTATAATTTGGGCTGTCACATTAAGACTGTATCCAACCAACCTAAAATGCTTTGGAAGGAAGGGCAGTCTGTTAAAGTACGCATTAACCATCATTTATAGGGACAATAATACTGTATTTTTCCTTATGATGACTTTCTTCTTCCTTATTATGCCCTTTTTTCTGCATGTTAGACAACCACTAAAATCCTGATGTAACAAAGACTGTAAAAATCATATATGGTTTATAAACCTAAGTACATTATATCCCTTCAGTCAAGTAATTACATGAAATATCGCTGTTACAATAAAAGGAACACCTCCAGATCATTAACCTCTAAACCACTAGATAAGATCATCTGTGACCAAGTTCACTAGTATATTAATGACTAATTTATATCCCATACAAAGGAATTTCAAGACTCATTTTAGTTGAGAAGTATTTTTGTTTGAAAATCTCAATGAGAATTGTCATCTCTAACAAACCCGTTATAACCTAATTGGGTATTGATACGAAATCACACTAATTTATACTGTTTTGTCACTCGGGCATACATAATTAGGCTCATCATCTTCCTGCTAGCAGAGTTTTAAAAGGCAGCCCAATGGTTTTTAAGTCTCTAGGTGACAGAATTTAAGTTTTCTTAAACTTCTAAGAATGCTACCTATTCTGTGATCCCCAAGGCACTCTGCGTCTTCAAAAGAGCACTGCCCTACCAGATATTTGAAGCCTGCTGAAGACAAGTGGGCTGAACAGAACACTGTACCACTTGCTATAACCTGAAAAATCATAGCTTTTGAATATAACTGTCAGTGTAAAAATTCAATTGGGAAATTCCTTCTGAATTATGTATTTCAAATTTGGGGATAAATGCACAAAAAAGACATTCATCACAAAGCATGAGACATTAATATATGCAAAATAAAGAGGTTTTCACATTTCACAATATATTTGTAATCTTTCACAGCCCAGTGCAAGCAGTGGAATCCTATTATTTCATAAACTCACCAGATCACAATACTATCAACTCCACACTGAAGATTTCTTTCTGTGAACTACAGAATATTGGTTAAAGATTTTTTTGTTAAAGGTTAAAATGGTAGCATTTGTAGATTTTTCTCTTTCCCTTGAGAACTCAATAAATCAGGGCCCTGAGGTCACCACTGGCCCTGACTGTCCTGGACCCATCCTTGGGGCACCCACCCACGGCCCAGGACCCCATGTCAGCCACCGTGGAGCCTTCAGCCCCCACCCCAGTGATACTGCAGCAGGGCCGGTCTCCAGCTCCCCACAGCCATGGGCCATGGGCCCCACTGAGCCAGGCCCACCCGTGGGCCTACATCTCAGCCCAGCCGTGGCCAGTCCCTGACCCCAGGGAGGTGCCTGACACCCAGGGCTGGGGCTGCCCCGCTGCCCCCCAGGTGCCCTGCTCCTGGCTGGGGCTGGGACGAGCCCTCATGCCAGGCCCTGCCCCGATGGACCCCTGGATCCCAGGGAGCCCCCAGCTCTTGTAGCACCCTGACACTGTATGCCCATATGATAAAAACATCTACAGCATTATTTATTTATATTTTTTAAAAATGTAAAGCGATAAAAATCTACAGCACCCACACCATACAACCACACTAAATATGAAGACTGCTGATATTTAAAATACAAAAAATATTATATAATTGCCACAAGTATATAACTTTGAAAGCTCATCTTATATTTTTTGCATCACTTTGAGTGAAAGACCATAGAAATCTGGCGAGATTGTATGTCAGTAAAATGAATTTGTACGTTAAATACACCCATTTAATAGCAATGCAAATCATTTTTGCACACAGTTTTGCATTAACCAGTGCTGCTAAAGCTTTGCTTTTTATTACAGTTATTCAACTATTTCAGCATATCATATCTGTGGTCTTTTTTATTATTTTAAGGCAGCTAGAAATTTTACACACCTAAGTGTAAAAGAATTAAGTGATGTTCAGAAAAGACAGCAAACATTTCCCTTTTTTTAAGACTGTAGTCCAAAAATAAGCAGAAAATTAATAGAAAACTAAACAGAACTTATCTGTTTAAAACGCAAAAAGAAAAGACTTTTGCAAAAAGTCTTAAATACAAGTGGCATTTTTCTGAGAAAACTTGATGAAAGGAAGAAAGCCTGATGAAAGGAAGAAAACCTGAAAAGTACCCACCCATACTGGGACACTAAAAATGCAAAGATTTATTTGGCCCTACCATAAACCTGAATGGCATCAATGACTGACTCAGTAGTAATATGAAGTAGGAATTATATGTTGTATAAATTTTCCTGTGGGTATAAAGATGGATTTAAGATGTGTATTAATTTATAAACTTGTCCTGGTTTCAGCTGGGAGAGAGTTACTTTTCTTCCTAGTAGCGGGCATAGTGCTGTTGTTTTGGATTTAGTGTAAGAAGAATGCTGATAACACACTGATGTTTTAGTTGTTGCTAAGTAGTGCTTACACTAGTCAAGGACTTTCTTTTTCAGCTTCCCATGCTCTGCCAGGTACATAAGGAACCGGGAGGGGGCACAGCTAAGATAGTTGATCCAAACTGACCAAAGGGCTATTCCATACCATATGATGTCATGCTCAGTATATAAACTGGGGGGAGTTGGCTGGAGGGCAGCAATCGCTGCTCGGGGACTGGCTGGGCATCGGTCGGCGGGTGGTGAGCAATTACATTGTGCATCACTTATTTTATATATCCTGTTATCATTATTATTATTATTATTTTCTCTCCCTCTGCTGTCCTATTAAACTGTCTTTATCTAAACCCACGGGTTTTACTTTTTTTTTTCCCCCTCCGATTCTCTCCCCCATCCCACGGCGGGGAGGGAGAGGGTGAGCGAGCGGCTGTGTGGTGCTTAGTTGCCAACTTAGTTGCCAACTGGGGTTAAACCACGACAAAACTGAAATTATTTCATTACCATATATTAATAAAAGATACATAGCTCCATTCCTTGAGAGTCACTGCTGAACGAGTATTAATACTTACTGCAAAACTGAATGTTCCAAAATGTATTGTACATCTTTCAAAATACTCAGCTGTGCAATGAACCAACCAAGGAAGCAATGAAATACAAATCTTGCTTTCTTAGCTATCTCACAAGTAGTTTCCATAACCTAAAACCTACAGTGCTCATTTGCTTGTAGCATAAATCGGAAGTTTCAGCTTCACTTAGTGTCACCCAGAGTTGGCATTAAACCTTCCTGGTCTTGCACAGGTTATCTTTCTCTATTTGTTAACACTAATTTGCTGCCCATCTCCCCTTTCAAAAGTATCTTAAAAGCTTTATTATAAAACGTTTCTTAGCAGAACTTTGCTCCTGTGATTTAACAAGAAAAGGTATTTAAATCTGATATGAGAGTGTCCATACAATCTATTCCAAAAACCAGCTCAAAGTTTTATTTAAAATACTTTTTCAGCCTAGTTTCAGACAGTACATGTGGATAGCACTCTGCTGTTCTCTTTCAAAGACTACTGTATACCTTAACAGAGCTCAATATTAAGAAACTAGAATAATATGCATCTTGGTGTATGGAGAGATTGCATTTTCTTGAGTGACAGAGGAAATGAGTGACCAGTTAGATCAAAGCCTGGGCTACACCTGAGAAACATTAAAAAGGTAAAGAAACAGAAAGGAAACCATATCAGAGGTCTGACTAACAGCAAGTTTAAGTGACTGACCTATGGTTTCATAGGGCATCAGAGGCAGACCTAAGTACTCCCGAGCTTTTCTAAATCACAGTCTAGTGTCTTGTTTTACGAGACTCATTTTCTTGCTGTGCACTCACATCTCAAGTACAGACTCCCAGGCATATAATTCCACTTTTTTTTTTATATTCAAACTACTTCTGCAGACTGAATTAGTAGAAGTAGATGTGAATACTGCCATTCCTCACTAGTCTATTTAAATTCATAAGTAGGTAGTTAGAAGTACAAAGATACATTATCTGTAACTTACCAGAAAGAATTGCCATGTGTTCTTTTATCCCATAAGCACAAGTTATACCTTCCAAAGAAGGCTGCTCTTTCAAAATACGGCTACTCTTACTTCTAATTAAAAAACCCCTGGTTTCTAATTAGGTACCTGTCTTGCTACAATCACGTTAAAAATCAGTATAATTTAAAAACTAAATAGAAATGATGCAACAATGATCAATATTTTGATTATGCATATAATACACAAGAGATATAGTCTTTGGGATATTTAAGACCTTTTTCCTTTAAAAAGAAATGCACTACTTCATTGTCTTCAACTTCACTTTGCGGAGACAGGAGACAGTTTAGAACAAGAAAAGTGTATCTGCAATCTCCAAACGCAATCTGTTCATCACTGACTGAATGAAGTTGTAAGGTGACCCCCGATTTTCCTGCAATGTTTCTACCAGCTGAGTGACCCTGAACAAAGAAAGTAAGACATGATCTACAGTGGGTTGTCTCCTCATTCCTTGATTCAATTGCTCCTCAGTCCTACTGTAGAAATGCAGATTAACTTTTTCAAAATGTTTTTAAATTCTTTAATGAAAGTAAGCATGCAAGTGATATCTATCTGTTCAAGATAGGAAAAAATACAAGTTTCTCACTTTTTCAGAGCAGACAGTTTAATATGAAGGAAAAGAGCCATCTTCGATAGGGGACAGCTAGACAAATGAAGAATTTGGTTGTTTCAGGGGCATTCCTACCAAAAAATAGGTTATAATTTAAAAAAAAAAATGTAAACTGCTCTGTAGAAATATCACATTTTAATTTCCATAACATTTTACCCTGGTACAGAACATTAAACAAAGATGAAACATTGTTAGATTAAACTTCACATTATATTTTGAGATGTAAATTGGCAACCTGCTTCAATTAGTTGAAACTAAACTCTCTACAAAAATGCCATAAGGCAAGAATTTAAAGTAGAGAACATATTATATGTTATTCCCAATGTACTCCAACCACTTCGCTGAAGTTGCAAACCTTTCAACTATAATCTGTTCTCCTTCTTCCTCTCCGTGTGCTCAGTAATGCTGAATACCTCATAGTTACTAAATGACAAATAAGGTCGTCAGTTCCTGCTATGCCCAAAATGTGGAAGGAACTGCAGGATATTGCTTTTGTTCACTGAACTGCAGATTTACAGAATGTGGTAAAATAAGCTTCAAAAGATCTCTATCTAAAACTCAATAAGAAATGCTCCTATGCAGTTCCAGAAGGTCCTAAAGGCCAACTGTCTCTGAAGTCCCAAACAGAATATTAATTAGATTTCCAAGCCAAAAGGTTTGTATATGTCATGTTAGTTGTAGAAAAGACTTCCCATTAGAATTTGACTCAAAAATAAAGCCACTAATGTCAAATCCAGTGCATTAATTACTGTTGGAGACAAAAGGTTAGGAGACTAGACTGGTTAGATGGCAGAGGGCAGAGAAAGCTCCTAAAATAATCCACTGACAGTTTCTTAAATAAACCATGTGCAAAATATCTAACTATTGGAAATTTATATGGGCATATAGGCTGAGTTTGATTAAAAAAACCAGAGAGGAACCATATTTGATTTCAAACCACAGGACAACAACTAATTAAATAGAAGGATGTCCTCCTTATTTCTAAATACTGTGCCTTAAGAAAAGGTAGAATTAAAAAGATCAAACCACACCATAGTATTTCTTCCTCTTTTTCTCTTAAGCTATGAACAGAGGCAATCAACTCGACCACTGCATAATGCTAAGTAAAGTTGGAAGCGACATGTTTGACCAGGAAGTGTTTTTCAGGAAGAAAGGTAACGAGACATAATTGTAGTGGAAGGCAAAATAACCACCATTGGTTGTTTTACTAAAACAGAAGAGAAATTCACTGATAGGAATTTTTACAACTTCATGAAATACCAATCTATTTTATGTCTCATTAAAAAAAAAGGCACATATATAGCATATCCTCTTAAAGTAATCATTACCAGCAGTGGAATGTGAACGGCTGGGCAGAGTCCTAGCTACTCCTCTTTCTGAAATCATCATATTTACATAAGTAAGAAGGTTCAGTGAAACAGACAATGGTAAGTAACAGAACATATTCATGCTGATTTCACTGCTTTAAAATTAAAGTTTAGCAATTAACTGTTTTTAAAATTTAATTTCTAATAAACTGGTTTTACCTTCTACACTATAGAGAGGGTTTTTTTTCTGATTTCCTTGATAACAAAATCCAGACAAATCCCCTAAACCTTTTTTTAATTTC
The DNA here is from genome assembly GCA_013401315.1 of Balaeniceps rex. Classification (NCBI taxonomy): domain Eukaryota; kingdom Metazoa; phylum Chordata; class Aves; order Pelecaniformes; family Balaenicipitidae; genus Balaeniceps; species Balaeniceps rex. The sequence goes on along the minus strand of VYZW01002421.1, from coordinate 4,963 downwards.
AGCTGCAATGTTTTATTCCAGTTGAAGGTAATCTTTTTCTTTTCAAATAGGCAAATTCAAACCAGAAGACTATTTCTAAATGAAAAGTATAAACATTTCATTAAGGTGTTCAAAAATTTTTCAATGTCTGTAAAAAATGTCTTCAACTTTTCTAATGTTAGGGTTTTTCTGAACAAAAACAATATCCCAGTCATGACATGCTCTGAAAAATAGGTCTGGCTGTCAAAACAAGAATTTTTACTGAATAATTTCTTTCTTCATAAAATGCAACCTCTGCTCCTAATACAGAATTGTGGTTTTCCCCAATAAACTATTTTTTCAAAGATGAATTTATATTAAATGGTTCCAAAAATATTCTTCTAAAACTGTAGAAATAAAGACTGAAAATATTTAAAAGAGTTTATCTTTCATGGAAAATCCAAACTATAATGATTTAAAAAATAATGGTTTAGATAATAAATAACATTTTACAGGATGATTATGCAATCAGATTAATTTTGGTTTTTTTTTTAATAAAAATCAGTGGAAACTTTTGTGCAGTAGCAATTGAATTTTAATAGAAATTCTCAGTTAACTGAGCATGTGTATTATTACTACAAGAACAGCTCCAGCAATGGCAGTGGATCCAAGACTGGGCATGTGCAGCCATTAGTGTTTTATCCATATTCCATGTAAAACTACTCTCACGAGTGATTAAAACTGCTTCCAACAAGTGTGTATATTATGAGCGCAAAAATTGCTTTCAGAAGCAATAAGCTGCAGAAGTTTATGGGGAAAAAAGGTTAGACAGAGGGGAAAGGAACTTAGATCTCCCATAACAGTCTAAATAGATACCAATATCAATTTCACTACTAGAAATTAAAAGAAGGATCCTGAAGAATACTAAGGGTACAAACATAATCAAATTATATAACTTATATTACTACATTACAAAATTACCGTCCTGTCAGAAAAACAAATATATTTATCCTCGGCATGTAGAGCATCATCCTTTTCAAACCAGAAGATGTCACAAGCCATTTAAAATTCTGTTAATGCACAACCTTCCATGTGAATGTTCTAATAATATCTACCGTGACTTTGACTTATGTCACAGTTCTTCATACATTGCACACTTTATACTCATAAAATAAAATAACTCACTTTTGGAGGACAATGTACAACAATCATGAGTCACAACTGACTCATAGAAAAAGAGGAGGTAGGCAGGTTACATTCTTACTCAAGGATATGTTCTGTGCAAAAATGACAGCAGAACAATTTTGCAAGGACAATGTATAATGTGCTCTTGCTCTTTGCAAAAGCAGAGTCATTAAGAGAACCCAAGAAGTATTTTGCATTCGGTAGTATCCATACCTTTTAATTTTTCCTTATTGGCAATTGAATTGATGAGTCCACTAAATTTAACTTGCTACTGGACTTGGTCACATCTGTTTTCAGATTTTTAATTGCATCTGTATCAGTAGCTTGTAATTAATATCATGTATGCATTTTTTTATTTATTTCATTGCTTGCATGCAAGCATATTCATGTACAAGATTGGGATGTTTACAAGTATCTAAATACTTTCTTTGAAAAAGTGCTAGCAAGGCTTATTTTTCACATCATTTAGGTCTTTGTGGAGGTGAGGATATCAGCTGGTGATGTCCTAAGTGATAAATTAAAAAAAAACAAAGTAGGTGGAAGTCCATGCTATGATTTTTCTAAATTTTACATGGGCTCAAAAGTAACTGGACCAGTTTTGGAACATGAACACTTTACTTCTATCTTAGGAGTAGCATATAAGTTGAAGTTGACAACATGCCCTCAGCTGCAAATGATAGAATTCTGGGAAAGCATTCTGGAGATCTCACAGTACAGTGCTTGTCCTGTTGTTACTCCTCTCATCAGGCCTTTGCTTTGACATCTCTTTATGAGCAGCTGGTGTGTGTGCACTCTAGAAATGAGCACTATGGGGTTATGAACTTGGCAACACTTGCCTATATGTTATGCCTGAGGTCATTCTCCCATCTCTGGAAAAATCAAACAAAGAATTGTGAAGCTAAATCAGTTCTTAATGTATAGAAAACTTCTGCTTTACATTCAGTTCAGTGCCATATGACTTGAAATAAAGTACTTCTTTGTTTGTTTAAATAACCAGTGAGAAACAAAAATTTTATTCTCATCTGGAAGGCATCTTTAAAATACATCTAAAAACATCTCTAAGTGTAAACTCTTTATTTGTTAAACTATGAGTAAAAGAAACACTTTTGTGGCTCCTTTAAGGGGATTATTAGCATATTATGATCACCATGAAAACGAGGTAATATAGGAAAATTACTTTGGAAAACAAAGAGACATCATGGTGAAGGGCTCAAAAATGCCGCACTGGGTTAGGACAAGTAGCATTTCAGATGTTTCATACCTATCTGCTTGTATTATTTTAGGAGACAAGTACTTTCTGTTTTATTCTGTCCAGAGCACATGATTCT
>VYZW01002420.1:160013-171248 GCA_013401315.1 Balaeniceps rex | reverse complement strand
TGTGTATATACATGTTTATATATGTGTGTATCATGTATATGTATCTTGACTGATGGAGAAGACAGAGCATCTGGAATAAACTGTTAGTCACAGCATGATGTACAGGTATGGGACTTGCTTTCAGGAGAAATAAAATGGCTTAACATCAATACACAAATAGTAATTATAGTGTGCTGAGACAAACGGTCTGGTTCGGTCCTCTCAGAGCTGTTGCTCCTAGTGCTTTGCAGAATACCTTCTGCATTGATTAGATCCAGCTCACAATTTTTGAGGTGGTCCTTTACAGCCATTTAGCAGCTAGAAGTTTTTATTTTTACTATTTTGTTTTAAAACAAAACAGCTAAAGAACATGAAAGTAGCTTCAAAGTAATACTTGGATGGCATAACAGCACAGGCTAGCAGCCTCAGCTGCTGCTTTTAAAACTGCAACTATTGAGTTGATCTTAATCTTTCAGGCTCAGGTAACTTTCTTCATGGATTAAAGAGCTGGCTTGGTATCTACTCTGATACTTTTAATGCTTTTCTGATGGCAAGTGTCAGTTGTCTTTCTTTCATAGCTGTTCCACTTGCATTGCTGGTCTCTGTAGACTTTCCTGGGTTGAGCTGTATCTATGTGACATTTTGATTTTACTGCAAGTTTGTTTAACTGTAGGTAGTTGACTTTTTTGTTTTTATTATTTTTTTAAAAAGCTAGTGGATGTCCTCATCCTGTTACTGCTTCTGACACAGACTTCTGTGATTTTTCTATCAAGGTCCCAAGGGTATTGATGGAGGGGGGGGTACCACTGATAACCCTTAGCAGACTTGGTGTGAGCTGTGGTGCTATCATTCTAAGCCTTGCACTTTAAGCTCGGTTGTTGGTATTTGCTGTGTAGCACCAAGTTCTCCAGAAGTTGGAAATAAAGAAGCTATCACTCTAGCTGGTGCTTCACCGCCAGCCAGCCCCCATTTCCATGAGCTTCTTCCTTGGACTGTCTCCAGTTGTGTGAAACAGGAGCTCAGGATTGACTCTGGTGTCAGTCGCATCAAGTTTTGTGTCCTGGTTATTATGGCCTCTGTGATGAGACCTGCGTGGCAGCCTTGTGGGCAAGGATTTGGATTTGTTTTGCTATAGTAGCATTTGTGGGTACTGCAATCTTCTCTCTTCTGAGGAAGAGAAAGCTATAGATGGAGATTTTTTATTACCAAGCCACATAGGAGGTGGGGAAAAGCTTGGCTGCAGCAGGGACTGGCAGCTGGAGGATGCTCAGGGAGTGCTGATGTGTCCTGAGCCTGATACCAGCTGGGTTACTGGAGCTGCTCTTGCTGGAGCAATCTTTGGAGCTCAGCTAGAGGCCTTTCCCAGAGGACCGAGCTGAGAAGGACCTGGGAAATCCTCTACAAATATTCCTTTACTTGTCTCTGCTGCTGCACTAAGAAAGGGGGAATGCAGCTCCCTGTGTGGTTGGACTACTGCCAGCAGCAGCAGCATCTGCATCCACATTGCCCCATAGCTTCAGCGTCACATAAGTCCTGCTTTGGTAAGCTTTTTGTTGTAACTGTGATAGCCAGAGCATGGTTTTAAATTGAAGTTTTGAATATGCTGAGTCTGATCTGACTGGTCAATGGCTAAATGCTGGCAAGTAGGATTTCACAGAGCTGTAAAAAATAGGTACTACATGGGTAGAAGGACTATAGAAAGGAGGACATTCCATGGTAGATGTTTAGTAGGCAACCCTTACAGCATACCTGAGGACCAGTCTTCAGAAGGAAGAGCATGCAGTATTGTGCATGAACTTGAACATACAAATGTTGACAGGAAATGGCTTTCCATCTAAAGTGATTTCAGCAGGGGAAGAAATAAACTGAGGAGGAGATAGTTATTTTTGGTTTTGGTCAGTGTCAAGTATGTTCAAGAAAACGTAAGGGAGAGCTTAAGACTAAAAAAGGTGAGGAGGGCAGGCAGGAGAAAACACTGAAGAGAAGCAGGAAGGTTGGAGAGAACTTTGCAGGACAAGCAGAAGGAAAGAAAAAGATTGTCAGAGACAGCATGGCATGGTGGGCTGGAGCAAGCTGTGGGAGGGTGTCAAAGCAGTTAGCCTTCCCTTCCTCTTTCCCTCCCCTGGAAATCATTTGCTTCCCCAGGAGTATGTTGTGGTTTGGGTTTTTTCTTTGTTTTATTTGCATGACTGGAGTGTATGTGTTTCAGCCACATCTCTTAAGTCAGCATTGTCCATCGTAGTAGTTGTGCACTTCAGCAATATGGCTGTTAATCCTCTAATGTTGCCCTCTCGCTGTACATCTATAGAAAGTAATGTGGTACCCAAGTCTGTGAGCCTGGAATTGATGGAATCATTCCTAATTTAAACTGACGTTTTGGGAGCAAATTCTGTTCAGTCGCTTTACCAGAAGGCGCATACAAGCCTGGCAGGCAGAGAACTCTGTGTCCTGGGAGTCTGAGAAGGTCCTGACCAGACTCACTGTTACATTGCAGATACTTTTGCATATAGATAAATGTATATAGAGATGTCAGGAGAATTGAGGCCTGACTTATGAATTACTTAGGCTCGTGACTTACAAATTACTTAGGGTGCCTCGTGAAATTGATGGCAGATGTGTAGTGGGGTCATGCTCGTGATGTTGGTTGATGCACGAGAAGGAGATCTTAGATGCAATTCCCAGGTTTTCCGATGAACTGCTGAACGTCTCAAAGGCAGACTGTTCAGTTTGGCGATGGTAGTATTGTTCATGCAGGGTACCTTTACTTTGGGAACTGTGTTGTTGAATTCAGGGGTCAGGTCTGGTTCTTGTTTTATTAGGAGAGCGACTGCTACCTCTTTTGGAACTATTGGGTAAATGAAATGTTTATGATGCCAAGTGATTTTTTTCAATAGTAAATCTATAATTATTTTTCAAAACTCAGCGTAGAAGTGTTCTGACCCTGTAATCTTTTCTAATCTTAACAGGACTTTACAGACTCCAACCCAAGTTCCAGTGGTTGTTTCTCCTGGAAATCAGCAGCTGCATACTGTAACACTCCAGACGGTGCCTCTTACTACAGTGATAGCCAGCACAGATCCAGCCTCAGCAACAACGCCCCAAAAATTCATTTTACAAGCCATTCCTACTTCGCAACCCATGACGGTTCTTAAAGAAAACGTCGTGCTGCAGTCTCAGAAGCCAGTCTCGCCTCCTTCCTCAATTGTGCTGAGCCCAGCACAAGTTCAGCAGGTGCTCACCAGCAGCGTGCAGACAATTTGCAATGGAACAGTCAACATGGCTTCGTCTCCATCCTTCAGTGCCACTACCCCTGTGGTAACGTTTTCGCCTAGCAGCTCACAGGTGGTAGCTCATCCATCAGGCACAGTGATCACTTCGGTTATTAAAGCACCAGAAACAAAACAGATTGGCGTACAAGGAGTGGTAAAAGAAGAAGACATTGACAAATTAGATGATACTGAGCAGTCAGAGCAGAGATTCCAGCAGCAACCGTTTGTGATGGTAGTGTCCAGTCCGAACGGTTTCCCGTCTAACGTGCAAGTGAAGCAAGAAAATGAGCCATTGGAACCCAATTCATATTAACAAATAAATAAAAGACCCTGTGGATGATTATTTTCATAAGTGTGATGGGACCTTTACAGCTATGTATATATGGTTTGATTCTAAAGCAAGATGTTGCAAAGCTACTCAATTTTTGCAGTTAATTGTTAGAATTCATGCTTTAGAATGGATTTTGATTTTCTGTTAATTGCTAAATGTTATCATATAAATAAAATTATGTATTACTTATGTTTCAAAATACAGGCATGAAGGAACATGCTTTTTACTCTATGAAGACCTTCTCCTGAGGTTGTTGGCCAAAGTTTCAAACTTCTTTCTTACTGTACATGTTCAGTCTGTTGCCAATTTACATTGCAGTAACGTTGTTATAACCTCTTCTGTTTAATCTGTATTGTGTATCACTTAACTTTTGAAGCAACAGTTACTTTTAGTGTGGGACATTTTCATTCCATGTGTATGAATTTTTATGATCAAGTATCTGTTTTGTACCGGTGAATTACACCAGTTTTAGATTTGGATAACCAGCCTATCTTCTTGCATTTTTTTGCAAGCTCTTGTGTGTGCAAAATGTAATATACACTCCTGTTGAGAGTACACGAAACATTTATTCCAGTAATGGAGAATGCCGTGTTTATATTTTATACGAAAACATCAGATATATTTAATTACAGAAGCTAACGGCATCACTACAGGTGCAAATGTTTCATGCCATTTTGTGACTATGAAGCCTAACAATCTTGCTTTCTACTTCAGATTATTTTGTAAGGGGGGAGGGAAATGAAATATATACAATTTATGCAGGTATTTGGAGATTAATACTGCTAAGAGTTGCTTTTTTTGATTGTAAATAATGTACATTCAATGTCACAAGGAATGTTTTTCAGCGGATTTTTCCATACAAATTTTCGATAGATGCAAATAAGATCATTATGTTTAGAGCTCTAATGTTATATGTATTCATACTAGAGGGTAAATTTGTATTTAAAGCAAATTTTTAACTGATGGAGTCCTCTGAACCTTGGGTCCTTGTCTTTTGTATTTTTAATTGGTTTATTATGAAAATAAATCAAGAGGAAAAACATTTTTCTGTATTTAGTCTGAAATGGTTTTATATTACTGTGTTTTGACGATCATCATAAATAACCAAAATACACTGAGAAACAGGACAACGTGACTAATCAGTGTGGGTCTGTAGCGGGCCATGAGCAATTCACGAATCACTTCTGAACAGACTCGAACGCACCCAGCGTGCTGTGGTTATCCTTTGAAATAGCAGTACTGTACATTTTTGTAGCTCAAATGCAGGTTGAGCTAAGTCCAAGAATCGGACTTAAACTTTTCTGTCACTTCCCAGTATGTTACAGACAAACAACCCAAAACTTTCAACATAATTCTGGGGTGCCGTTGATCACAAAGGTCTTTGTAGCTTGTATGACACAACTGTTGACCCAAGCCACTAGGTCTTTAAAACTTTGCATAATTGCAATGTTTCAGCAGAAGGTAGATTAAAAATAAACGTGCCTGGTAAGATTAGTGTAATGTAAAAGTAAATAGGACTTTTTATGATTGAATTCATGCAGGAGTTTTATTGATGGGTTCGTAAGGTTAAATTTAACTTTAAAGATAAGCATATGAGTACTAGACAAACTAATGGGAGCAGAACTGTGGCAGAGATAGTTTGGTCTAGTTGAATAGACGTAACTCTTCTGTATCGAATGAGCAGTTCTCTGCTACAGCTTCCCTGTTTAATTCAATGTTTCTTCCCTCTGACTCCCATGCAGTCAGGCCTTCCACCTGGAAATCCAATGTGCCTCACCCCATTTTCAGGAAGGCTGGCTGTACCCAAACCCAAGTGACCGCTGCCAGCTGACTGGTGGTTGCCTATCTGGCAGCGCTCCCTGCAGCTGAGGAGGGCTGGCAATAGTGCTAGGAATATGGGAGAGCGTTGCAGAAGGATATCCGATACAGTTCTCATCCTGAGGGCCATTTCAGATTGACGAAAGTACTGGAGGGGGAGGCTAGTTCTTTTAATCAGACTATAAAATACGGACTTTTTCCTGTAGTACAAGTATTTCATAATACTAGGAAACTTGAAGTGATAACATTTGACTGACGAGCATTTTGCTGATTTACTGGAAATGTGGGAAAAAAAAAAACATTAAGGTTACAACTTTGCCAACAAAACTTCTTGGCATAGATGTAGCTATTACAAAGGGAAAATAATTTGCCAGCTTACTTTACGTCAGTTGGAGAAGTGGAGAAAATCTCCAGCAGACAGTAACGTGTCTCCAACAGCAGACTCTGCTGTGTAACCAACAGTAAATGAAAATCACTCCCTTCCCATGTCCCTTAGGCTCCAGTCTACCAGCCGGGTGCACCCGTACTTCTGGCTCTCCTGAGTACAACAAAGGAAAGGAGAAGCTAGAGTAAATCATAAAACGAAGACTCGCATTTGGAGTTTGAGCAACTCCTCCCCTCTCGCATCTGCCTTTGTGCCTGTGGCGATGCAAAACATGCGATCCCAAATCCCAGCTGCTGCTGACTCAAAGAAAAAACGGAGGCCGCAGTCCTTTTCTGCATGCGTGTGAGGCTGCGGTGGAGAAAAAGGCACTTTTTTTTCTGAGGCGTTTCACGGAAGGGAGCGCGGGGAGGAGGAGGAGGAGGGAGGCAGGCCGGAGGCTGCCAGCACTGCCTCAGCGCCGGGCCCGGCCGGGCCCGCCGCCCGGGTCGCAGCTGCCAGGCGGACGGAGGTGCTCGCCGAGGCACAGAGACAGCGGCGGGTGCTGGCACCCTTCAGACTAGGGCGACAGGAACCGTCTGAGCTTCAGACAAGCCCGCTGCCTCCCGGGCGCGCCGCCCCTGCGCCCGCGGCCACGAATGCCTCAGCCTTCGCCCCCGTTCCCCTCAGGCTCGCACCCCAAATGGCAGCTGCGCGGCTTCGCCGGCCGCCTGCTCGTCCCCGTGTCTGAACAGACCCCCTCTGGGAAGCCCTGCCCGCGATCCGGTGCAAGCTTCGGCAGGGAAGGAGCCGCCAAGCGCCGCAGCGCCGCCATCTCCCTCAGCGCCGCCGGCGGAGGAAGAGACGGGCGGAAAGGGCTTACGAGCCCCTCTGCCACGGCCGGTCCTCCAGCTCTGTGTCAGGGGGAGGAGACGCGCTGGCCCTGGCAGCCATGGCCGCCCCGCCCGGGGAGGCGCGGGAGGAGCTTGCGGGGGCCGGTCGGCCCCTCCGCATCCCGTCAGGCCTTGCGCGGCTGCGGCCTTGGGGTTTGTTGCGCGGGTTTCTCAGCGTCTCCAGAAGTTTCCTGGGGGCGGCGGGCGGCATGGCGGCGGCAGCGGCAGCAGCGGCTCCTCTGCGGTGAGTTCCCCCCGCCTCCCCGCACTCCCTCCGCCCGCCCTGGCCTCGCCCTCTTACGCCGTTGTGTTTCCTCGGCAGGTTCTCGGACGGGGACGTTGACCGGGACCCGGGGGCAGCGGCGCAGGTGAGGGCCGGGCCGGGCTGGGGCGGGGCGGGCCGGCGGGGGCTCGGAAGCGGCGGGGGCTGCGGCGGGCCTTGCCCCTCGGGTGTTTGAAGTTTGCCGGCCTGCCGAGCCGTCGACGTTGGGGTGCTGGAGGGAGCGGGGGCTTGCAGCGTGCCGTGCCGCTGGTAGGGGTGAGGGGAGCGGCTGAAGCGTCGTGCGGTTGCCCCTGCTGCTGGCGGGGCGCTTGCAGAGTTTCCCCTGGAAACCTTTCTTGTGTGAGCTCTGGCTGCAGAGGAGTTCAGCGCAGTTCTGTCAAAATGCTTGTGCTACGTGTGTTGCAAAGAAGGAAAAAAAAAAAAAACACCAAGCCACAACAAACCAACTTTCTTTTCCATGTAGGTAGATGGTAGTTCAAATAACTAAATCACTTGCGATTTGTGGTTAAAAAAGCCCCAAGCTTATTGGAGAAATGTATTCAAGATTTATTAGTTTTTATTCTTCCCTGATCAATTTTTTTCTCTTTCTATATCTTGTGGGGACCATAACTGATTTTCATGTCATCTCAACATAAGAAATAAATTTTTTATGGTCAGAACAATCATTCACTGGAACAACCTCCCCAGGGTCGTGGTAGAGTCCTTATTGCTGGAGGTTTTCAAGACACAACTGGACAGTGTGCTAGATGATCTCATCTGGGCTTCCTTTCCCACGAAAGGTTGAACCAGATGATCTTTAGAGGTCCTTTCCAACCTGGCTTTTTCTGATTCTATGATTTTACCCCTTAACATGTATTAAAGCGCTTTCAAAGGTTATTTTTACTTAAACTATTTAACATACTTGGAAGGGGAGAGGATGTAAATGGTTAGTTCTGCTTGAATAGAGTAGGTGGCAGAAGCATAAGATAATGCTGAATTATCTTTCCGTAAAGAAAACAGTGAAGCTAAATCTTGTGGGTTTTGGGGGTTTAGGCTGTAGCTTGTAAAAGTTTTTCAGAAGATAAATGACACCTAAAAAGCAATTTGCAAATATATTTGGCATAGTAAAACTAATTTAAGATCTAAAAAAAAAAAAGGCGAGTTTCTCATTGTGGGGGGATAAAAACCTCAACCAACAAACCAACCAAAAAAACCCCAACACCAAAAGGTCTTTGGAAGTATTAAAGAATACTATCAGAATATGCATTTGTTTTTTTTACTGTATTAACGTAGCTGCTTTGCTTTTCTAGTTTATATTTCAGTTCTTTGTATGTTCAGCGCTTCAGAACAATATGTAACACGTTCTATAGGCATTATTTAATATCTGATACAGTAATACTAGCGTCACTTTTGTAGCCTTTTTTTAAAAGAACTGACTTGGGTAGGCAGATTGTGCTTGATAATCTCTGAACTGCTAAGTCCCATAGTGCAGTGTAGCATTTTACTGACTTAAAAGCTTGGATCTACAGGTAGTATATACCATGTTTGCATGATCTTAGGTGTGGTCTTTTAGTTCATGTACTTAATATTTCTAATCTGGGACATGATACCTTATAAATTGTGCTGTGTGATGCTTCCACACCTGACTAGACTTCTATCTAATTGGCATGGCATTTCTGCACTGTGTCACTAGGACTTTTGATTCCTTTAACTCCTGGAGAGCATGCTTTGGCTTTCTGCACCTGGATCTGATACAGCTGAAGGGTCATCATCCATCTTTATATACTGCCTGAATGATAAAATGCTGAACTCTTTAATGACTTTTTTATCATTTTAAGTTGAAAAAATAGTTTACTGTGTAGAATAAGTATGTGTTATATTTGCTTTTATTTATAAAATGCTCTGCAGTGTGAGTCTTGATGATTTAGGAGAGAATCAGAACTGCATGTTAAAACTGTAACTGCTGAAACAAACACTCATTGACTTTGTTTTGGTGAGGTGTTTTGCCAGATGAGAAGCAAGGGTGGTGACCCTCTTAAATTCAGGCACGAGTGGTTCAGGAGACCAAAAGCACCTTTAATTTGTACAAACTCTTATCAGCATAGAGGGACTTGAAAGGTCCCAGTGTATTTAGAAATAAATTTGCAACTTGGTTGCATGGTAAGGGCCTTTAGAATAAAAATATGTACAAAGCGCATACGTGAGCATTTGTGAGGACAAGGCCTAAGCTTGTTTGAAGTAACTGTTGCTGATGTTTGTAATCTGGAGTTCCTGGTGCTAGTTGAGTATTTCCCAGCTGCCACTTGGCTGTCTTCTCAAATAGCTGTGTTATAGGAGTAACTTCTTTTCGTGTGTGTGCATGCCTGAATGCGATGTGACAACTTAATGACAAAAAGCCAATGAAGAGGTGAGTTTCATGCTGTTCAAGATGCTTGGGTTTGTTTTTTTTTTTTGCTTTCCTGGGGTGAAGGCTAGTTCTGCAGAAGAATCCATTCATACGTTGTGCGCTGGTTCTAATCGGTACTTCTGTCATCAGCGTAAATCACAGGAAATAATGTTGGGAGTGAGAGGTGATCTGTCACAGAGGTGACTCTGCTTGTGAAGTGCCTGTAATGTTCAGTGTCAGAGTCAGACCCCACTTGGTTTTGAGGATCAAAAGCTGTACTTCACCTCTCAGCATAATATGCACTATTTTAATATATGTGTTACCTCAAGTCCCTTCCATGTGGAATACCTAAAGCTGTGAATATTTCTGTAATATCTGCTTTTGCATGGATTTGAATCTTGAGAGAACATCTGTATAATTTGATCAAGTGTTGCTTGTTACAACTGTGTACTGCCCGCCACTCTCTTTAGAGATCCCAAAGGTTTTAGAATTGTACGCTATACCTATTTGTATCTTATGCTGATAAGAACTCATGCTACTGCTAAAAGAAGCTGTTGTGGCCGCTTACTTGTTGTGACCTAGTTGGTGTAAGCATTTTGTGTGACAGCTGTGAAACAGAACAAGGTACTGATCTGAATTAAAACTGCTCTTTTTCTCTGGCTTGGTGGGATGGTGTTTTGGCAGCTGTACTGTACTAATATTCATGCAGGTTTGAAGTTTGTACCTTAGCCACCCTCATGCTTGCTAAATTCTGAGTAGGAGTCCTGTCAACTTAGCAAACAGAGTTACTGTACTTAGCGATGTACTGTAGTGACTTTGGATCACCTACTGTCTTCTAGCAATGAGAAGAACTTATCTCACTAATAAGGGGAGAATTGGAGATGCTCTTTCCAGGTGTGTCCATCGAGTCATTGTGCTTTCACTCTCTTGTGCACAAATCATAAACTTTTCTCATAGTGAGCATAATACGATTATATCAATCGGTATACCCAGTGATTCCTCTAACAAGGGGCTACTTTATGCTTATTTCCATTGTGCAACAATATTTCCTGTGAGCCCTGTGCTGCGTAAGTCTTCTCCTGCTTTTGTGCTCAGCATAAGTCAGAACAATCTCCTATGCTCAATAACCGCGTAATGTGGTATTTCATCACGTGTTACAATGCTTTGAGCATGTTATCCCCACACAAGTGTTTTGGCACTGCACGTTGATTTCCAAATTCCTGATACTGCAGTGCTTCCTCACATCCAGCAGACCTGTATACAAATATGCCGAGAATTGTAGGAAGGTCTTTGGAATATAGAGGATCGACTGTGCATTAGACTTCATGTTTAAGACATTTGAAAGTCCTGTTTCCTTCTCAGTAAGAAACAGATTCCCTGAATTTGATATAATTGGCAGGTTCCTTGTACTTCAAGCTCTGATGTTTAAGCTTTGTGAATGAGAACCAAGCAACAGCTAAACATTCATGCCAGTTCAAGATATTATCTTCTGAAATGTCTCCTGTTTGACAGAGTTTGGTATTGTATTTTTATGGGGACTTCTGAGGTACCATTTCATGTCTTTCTATGTGTCTTTACAGGAACTGACAGCAGCTTTGGAGAAGAATCCAGATGATGCCGAATATTATTGTCAACGAGCTTATGCTCATATTCTTCTACAGAAATATGCTGGTAACATCTTCAGACAACACAGAACCCTCTTACAAGTGTATTATGACACGTTCTTTGCAGAAGATATCTTCAATCTGCAGCCAAAGATAGTAATAACAGAAAGTGTTACCTTGTAACTTAATATGCTGCTTGTACAGTTAGGGTATAATTTGATAGTGTTGTTTGTTTTGTTTCTGCAAAACTTCCAATGAATTGGGTACTCTGCAGTCCCAGCTTTCCATTTGATTTTAGCCTAGTATTATCTTGGCAGCTTTTTTTTTTTTTT
>VYZW01002420.1:2523-147570 GCA_013401315.1 Balaeniceps rex | reverse complement strand
GCAAGAGAAGGGAGGGATTATTATTTCTCTCCTTTTTGGACAGAAAGCTACAGCATTTGGGACAACATTTTGCAAAGTCTCATCATCTTCTGAGAGCACTGCTTTTATCCTTAGACTCCAGCCACAGCCCATGGTCCTCTAGAGAACAAGTTAGGTTTTTCATTGGCCTAATGACCCTATGGAAGTGCCTCTTTTTCTCTCTTACTGACCACACAAATGCCTCTTGGTGACCACTAAGATGTTCCTAAATCAGACATCTTGACTAGGGAGTGAGCCCAGCTCCTGTTAAATCCACTCTTAAATGCCTAAATAGGAGCTGACCTCTTCTGGTGTTTTGGCTGGTAGTGATCAAGTTCCTTGCTCAAAGTCAAAGAAGGTATAAGAGAGTAAGAGGAAATAAGAGGTCTTCTAAATACCTATCCAGTGTCTTAATCACAAAACCTTCTTTCCTCTGAATAAGCTTTTTCTTATCCTTTGGGCTTGATTTTCCAGTAGGTTAAATATGCTCCTTTACCAATAATTTAACAGCTCTTCCCAATAGTAGATCTGACTCTGACTGGGAGCAACAGTTCACTGACTCTTAATGGAGATTCCTTCATTTTCCCTTGATGGGGAGGGTGATAGCTAACATATGACTGCTTTAAACTTTTAAGTATTTAAAGTATTGCAAGCACATGAGAGAAGGTGGGGAACGGACAGTGGTAGTGAGAAGAAAGCCGCACGCTGCCTCACAGTCAAGAGCCCCCTCTCTGATTTCAGATAGGTCCAAAGGACTGCCCTACCATACTCGGAAGAAAGGCTAATCCCTGGGATCATTATATTCACAATCCTGCCTTGTGATCTTTATAAATCTTTCTCTGAACACAGAGGATGAGCATCCTAGTGGGATTGTCAAAAGGCTTTTTTGTGCGAATGCTTGATTCAAAAGGAAACAGGTGACTGTGAAGTGTCCATGAAGAAGCAACCGCCTGAAGGTGTGCTTTACGAAAGATTAGCTTGCATCCTACAGTTTCTTCTTTTTTTTTTCCCCACAAATGCTGTTTTTAATGGCTCATGTTTTAAAAGCACACTTTTTAATTATTTATGCATCCTGAGCTGTATTTTCTGTGTTTGGAACTTTTGCCGTGGCACTAACCTTTTTATTTCACACCACTGAAAGCCCATGCTGCACTGCCTACAAAACAACATCTAAAGGTCCCCTGGAGAATGCACGCAGCAAGTGTGTAAGGCCTGTTTAAACATGTGTGTGAGATGGGTTATTTGCTTGATTGCTTTGACTGGTAAGTCAGGGAGTGTGGCAAACCTAGCAGCATCTTGGAGAAATGGTTTCAGACCCGGTGCAAAAATTAAATTTTACTGCGTGTAAGGTTTTAACGATTCCTTCAAAAGAAGTATCTTCAGATGGGTTTGTTAATGCATGTCTCCCAAAAATGATGTATGGCTAGGAGTGGTTTTAAAAGCACTTGAAGCCAAGTAAAAGAATAAGGAGAGAAGAATCACAGGAGTTTGGAGCGTTGTTAACAAGTCTCGTGCTATCTAGGATTGATTCTTGCTACAGGCTTTGACAATGCAAACACAGACCGTGCCCTAGATTAATGTGCCTACATTTCTAATGCAAGGAAAATCAGGAGTGGGATGCTTATAATGTGCTTACCTCTGTTAGACACTTGTAAATGTGGGCTTATATGCACATCGAAGTGCTGGTCCAGCAGCTCAGTGTAGTTACTGAAATCCAGCCTTGCTCAACATTACACATCCTTGGTTTTGCCTCTTATGACCGTCAGAGATTTCTCAGACCTCTATCAGAGTAGTCTTGTTTTGATTATGTGCAATAAAATTCTGCAAATGGTAGAAACTCTGGGATTACTGCAGAAACATGGAAGGGAAGAATGGGAAAGATGTAGATAGATCACCTTGATGCGCCTCTTCCTATCATTGCACAATTGTTCCCTGTAGCTTTTTCTCCATTCCTTATTATTTTTTCTAGTCCTACGTGTTCAAAAAATGGGTTTTCTGTTGCATTTGTAGGCTTCCCTATAACTTAATACATCTCGCTGTCAGCAGGTTCTAATATTAAGCCTGAATTTCCTTTCATTTCATCCCTTTCCTCCTATTCTTGCTGTGAAAAGCCAGCCATCTCTTCAGCTGTTGATAGCACAGCGCCGGGACTGAGAAGGGGAATTTTGCTCAGCCTTTTGGCATTCAATGGACTCTGTTTTACAGTGGAGACTACTCCAACGTTATCAATTACACCTGCACTTGATTATAAAGATTAGCTTAAAGAAGGATAGGTGCCTTCAATGTTCAGTGTTGGCCCCCCGGGGAGGGAAAGTTTCTAGATCAAGTCAAATTTGACTTTATCTGAGAGTATATTGCAAGCAGACATTGTCCCTTTTCCATCTGCAAAGTAATCTGCAGAATCTGGGCAAGTTTTCTGCAAGGGAGATGTCATGGCCTATTGCGAAATAACTCTTCATTTTCCAAAACACTCTTGCAGCTCAATCTTTCCCATACATGGTGTCCCCTCTCCACGGCACACAGCAGTAATGATACCCGCTCTGTATATAGTGTCTGTGGTTTTTTAATTTTTTTTTTTTATTATTTTTTTCTTTTGCAAGAAAATGGGATCAGGCATTTTGAAAGCACTGGTGTTTATTATGGGAGAAATCCATCCAAGACAACTGAACCATCAACACCTACTTCTCAATAAACAACTGTCAGGGTTTTGAGTAAATGAGGGCTCTGTGTGTGGGGGTGTGTGTCTGTTGGTTATTTAATTACTTTATGAGTCTCCTCGTATCCCTAGTAACCTTCATGTTTTCATTTGAGTTACACCATAGCTTTGCAGTTATTTTCCCCACACCGTCGCTGGTTCTGAGACAAGATTGTTAGAGAGCGGCCTGGCTTTGTTTGCTGCCCATGTTACTGTAGCATAGGCAGAAAATGTAAACAGGCACCTATGACCCCTCTTGCGTGCTTCAGAAGGGATTTTATGCTGCTTTGATGCATCTTAGGCTCCCTCACTAACTCTTGCATTAAGCCTTGCTCTCCTCAAAGGGCCATACTTCACTTCTTTCCTATCAGGATGTATTGGAAGGGAGAAATTTAGCTGTTTTCTTCAGTTCACTAACAAAAAGCACAGTTGCATTAGCTCTTGTTGCTTTCCCAACAAACAAGTAGGCATAGCACACACTTCAGCTGGACCTTGCAGCTTGTTTACTGGGCAGGGGTGCTGGTGCCAGCCAAACCCACCTGCCAGTGGGGAAAAGACATCTCGTCCAGGTCCTGGGGTTGCTGTCCTGGTGGGAGTGGAAATCAGATCACTGGAGCTTAAACTAGGTGACCCGCTCTCCTTATTTCTTGGAAAGGAGTTCTCATTATGTTGTGTGTTTTGTGATGGGATGGGGCCTTCAGAGAAGGTGATGAGCTGAGATGGTCAAAACTTAATGAGTTTCATCCACTGTTTTGTTCTTTTAAATTAATGCTTTTCAGCCTGTGGTCCTTTGAGGAAATAGTGCAGACACCCTCACTTCAGCAGGGCCTCCCCTAGAATTGGAAAAAAACTCTGAAACATCTTTTTGACTAAAATCATGATTTATATAATACTAGTAGTTAGAAGCCTCTGCCAAATTTGTGGTTCAGTTTAGCCCAATAATCCCACTACAGAAGACTGTTCCTCAGTGCATCAAAGACCAGGGAATGCTGAAGTCAGTGGCAGATACAAGAACACAACAACATTCTCCAAACTCCTAGATCATGGATCTTACCATGCTTACTTCCACAGTCCTGCGTGGTAAAATAGCTAGAGGTGAGAGTAACGATAAATTGGTTATTGAAAGAAGAAAGAAGAGGGGACATGAGTCCTCCAAAGGATGACCAAGTAAGGGCCAAGGCTTGGTCCAGCATCAATGTGGTCAAAATCCGCTGACCATGTGGGTGGTGAGGCTCCTACTCCCCAGGCTCAGGTTAGATGTCTAACATCAGAGAGTGCTCTCTCCCTAGCACTTTTCATAATGATACGTTCTTTTTTCCCCTCTGCTGAACCCGTAAGCCTGGCGAACAGAGACCAAGAGTCAAAAACCCAGCTAGAGCAGAGTATGCCTACCTCAAACCACATTTAATCACAGCAGAGGAAAGTCTTTCTAGTCTCACAGCCATTGTCTGCACTTGGCTGAGAGGGCTGAGTAATGCGCTGCTCATTAAAGGTGTGGTGATGGGATGAAGCCTCTCTGGAAACACCACAAATGGAGCAGAGGTGCTCTTGTTGGAAAAAATCTACAGAAGAAGCAGGAGCAAAAGATGCCCAGAGGCAGGTGATGGTGCTGCTCTGCGAGCAGCAGGCAGCGGGCAGCTGGCTCAGTTGCATTCTTCCTGTGGTCAGCTGCTGTACCCTGTGGTTTACAGAATATCCACAACTCGAGATTTTACTGATGAGCAAACCTCAAAAGACTAAATAAAAGTTTGAACAAGAAGCTAGAATTGTGGTCATCTGAACAGCATGACCAGCTCGAATCCTGGTAACAGATTTTTCTCTGTTTTCAAACGTCTATTTGTATAATGTGGCATTTTTGGGGAGAGTACAAGGAAATGTTAACCTCTGTTAACTTAAAAAAGACTGGGTTTAAATTTGAATTGCATGCATAAGTTTGTTCTTTGTTTTTGTTTTCAAAATAATTTTATTTGCCTGGGAACTGAAGAAAAGGCACAGAGTCTGTGGTGTATTTGAGTTTATCTCTTTGCTCTTCCATGGTTTACCTCAAAAAGGAAAGAGAAGTCTTTCATTCAAGAACAATTCAAATTAAGACTTTGTGATGTTGTAGCCTAGTGGTGAGGAATGAAAAATTCTCTGCTTCAGGCAGAAGGGATGACATTAGGCAACCCCCAAATAGATCACAATTTACTGTATTCAAAATGTGTTTTCAAAGAACTTCAAAGATCTCTATGCAAAAAAAAAAAAAAAAAAAAAAAAAATAAAACCAGGTGGAAATCTTGAAAGTTTGTCAGGAACATGTTGGGCCTCTGTACATTTTATTGGTCAGGAAATGTTACTGAAAGACTTTTGTAAAGGCACATTTCAGCCCTTTCGAGTCTGATATGGAGCAGCAGGAAAGGGGTTAAATGTGTATTACAGGACGCTGACGTAAATTGGGCTATGTTCATCCTGCCTCCCTTTAGCTGTCTAATTTAGGTGCCTGAATTAGCTGCTCAGGTGCCCTATATAGTCAGCAGAGTGAGTTAGCATGTTCTGATGTCCTCTCTGGAGGCCTCATGGACTGTATAGGGAATCCAGGCTCCTAAACCAGGTGTTGGTCAGAGTTTCGTGGACAGAGCCGCGCTCTGCAATTACTGTGCTCCGACTAATGAGCTGCACCAAGTTTTTCTGCAGATGGGGCTGGAGGACCAATTCCTGCAATATTTTAATACGTGTCATTCCAAACCCGATCTCATACCTGACCAGGTCTTTCCAAGCCTTGGTAACAAACAGTTCAGTCATGTGGACGAAACTTGGATTCGAATCCTGACCTGAATTTCTTATTTTACCTCCAACTCTAGAATTTACTTCATGTGGTTCCTAACTAAAAAACTCTGTTTCTGGAGGGCAGGAGCTGAAAGCACAAAGGCTTTGCTTTAATTGCAGCCTTTTTCCTATCTCGCTCAAAGCAAAACCCTGGTGAGCAGCAGACAGCCCTGCTGAGCTGTAGCCTCTGTCTGAAGTGTCCCCTCCTTTTCAGACAGGAGAAGCACGACAAGTCTGCAAGGGAAGGAAATCTAATTATATTGCACATGTTCTAATTTAAGTTGCTGTGGGTTGCTGGGAGTTTGAGCAGCAGAAACACGAGGTCACTTCTTGCCTGCGACCGTGTCCTTTACTTGGTGAGAAGTGGATAGACCTGATAGCTTTTCCTGGTGTAATTACCTCGAGGGTGGATGACTGAGGATCTTCCCCACAGCCTGGGGTTTCTTTCTGTGAGAAAAAAAAGCCCTTCTTTAAAATTAAATGCCCACCAACACACTCACACACAGACACATGCACACAGAGGGGCAGGTAGAGCATTGCAGGTGTGCTGCGACTGTAGATGCGTGGATAATCCATTTTAATATCACCCCAAAGCTAAAGGTGTTAAAAAACACTCACTTATGGGTTTGCAGCACAGAAATCATAGTCCTGTGTCTGAGACTTCCCTGAATCCCAGCTGGCTGGCTGTGAAAGAGTGCCTGCTGTGCTGAAACACAGACCCATGTTTGCCCTGCTTTGGCAAACGGGGATTCCAGTTGCATCTGTGATACCTATGGCCACTTTTGATGGCACGCACAGACTCATACTGCAAAGGATCGGTTTGTTTGCACTTCAGCCAGACATTCACTTATTTGAAGTCATGTTCATCTGGGTTGTAAAATGCCTTGGGAACATGGACTTGGGACCTTGGTCATGGGAATCTTCATGGGCACTGGCAAAAGCGAGAGTGAGGAAACCTAGATTATTCTACTGGCATTGGTGAAGGAATATGGAAAGACCTTGGGCAAATCACTGAGCCTTACTACTTCCATCTGTAGTAGGCAGAATAATGACTCCTACTTCTTTCATGAAGTGCTTTGAGATTTAATGAAGATAGACTTTAGGTACCAACAAGGTCTTCTTGCTTCTTGTGAATGATGTGGTAAATGTCATTCTGAAGACCACATGTAGTCTTCAGATACATGTGGTATCTGAAGATAGAAAACACATGTAATAAACTTTTGTTACTTGTTTCTTTATCAGTTTATACACCCCTGCCATATATAAACGCACAAACACACTGTTTTTACTCACTGAAGTAGTATTTCAACAAAATGTATATCCCTGGTTCCTGGTGGAGAAGGGCATGCAAGTCAATAGAAACAATTGCCTGTTCTGGATGTATTTACAAAGAGATGCCACCAGATGGGAACATGTATGTTGATGAGACTAAAAACTTGATTTTTAATACCCACTGCTGCAGTCCATCCACCTGAGTCCTTGTCAGTCTGACAAACCTAAATGTGTCCCTAGATGGGGCAGGAAGAATTTAGGTCAATTTTTTTATCGTACCTCTTGTACCGAAGCCTAGCTTTTGTGCACAGCACTGGCTTCTCTTTAAATATTCTCTTCATCAGCAGGAGTAAATGCAAAATATGTTGCATGTGGGGAAAGTTGTGCCAGGAAACTTTATTTCTCTTCTCTCTTCATCTCTGGAGATATTATACATGCAGGTATCTGGCACCCTCAATTACTCCTTACCTACTCCAGGAGGAAAAAAAAAAGGCAAAAAAAAAATTATTGTAATAAATCTCACAACCTCTAGCCAGGGAAAACCTGAAGTCTCAGATATCCGTAACAAGCTGAGCAGTCTGCAGCAGCAGAAATTACAAGTGCTGCACACTGAACTAAAGTCTCTGGCACTTTAAAGTACACATTTTCCAGCTTTGCCCTTTCCATAGTATTCCACGGGGGCCACCCATCGCAACTGCTGATAAGGTCGTGCGCAGGGTGGGTGATGAATCTGCACTGATTTCAGAAGGTTTTGCTGTCTGGTGGCAGAAAATAGATATGCATGTATCCTTGAGAGAAATCCTTAAAGGGGGACTGTGCAGAAGAGTGCGCATTGTCTAGTGGAAAACAGAACAAAGGGAGGAAAAACACAGAAAGAAATAATAACTATTGAGTAATAAGTAAATACTTTACCTAGAGTGCAATATATTTTTTTTTATTTGAAGTACGTTTAAAGCAGTCACTGAATAGTCTTTGCACCAGTGTCTTCAACGTATGTAACTTTTTTGTACAGTGGTTTGAGATTTAGCTTTTGCTCTTTTTTCTCCCCCAGCACCCAAAAAATCCCCAAACACCCTTCGGAACATCGAGTGTGACATTTGGATTGAGGCAGAGACCTCCGACAGTTCAGAGGTTTGCACTGGGGCTCATGTTTTGAGACTGTGATGCAGCATACAAAACAGCAGAGAAATTTAAACCAGAAAAGACCAAATCAATACATTTTTCCATATTTAAAATAGGAAAAAAAAAAAGAAAGAAAAAAAGCAGCCAATGCCTAAAACTGACTCCAGGGTTCTTCATGTCTTCAGATGTTTTGATTTCATGCTGTTTTATAGATGTCTATGAGACATAGATCCAGATTGTGTATCAGACTTGGTGCCCCCTCTTAAAGTTCAGGGCCATATCTCAGCTATTTGGTGAGGACAGAGTTAGTCTGGAGGAATATTTCACATATATTTGCCTCTCGAGAGTCCATGCTCAGCCAGTGCAGAGGAATGGCAACAGGAATCACAGTAACTTCCCCTGTGCCACGTTGGTAGCCTGAGTGTGTTGAGCCAATGGCATTTGGCATCGCTCGTGCTTGCAGAGCCACGTGTGGTACAACGCTGCCCATCCTTGTTGCGGGGTGAACCACATCTCCCCAGGCTTGTTGAGATAGAAGGACCCTTCCTAGCAAATCAACTTGGTTGTACCAGTGGGACATGCCGCTTCACAGCAGCAGGGAGTATGGCAAGTGAAATGAATTGTTAAAAAATATGAAATATTCTTTTTGGTGCCAAGGATGAGGGGAATTGCTGGGATTAATCCAGAACCGAGGTATGTTTAGGAATTGAAATGATTCCGGGGGAAGAGAGAAGAGGCTCTGAACAGTGAGATTTATTATGCTGGGATACAGCCTCCCAGAGGAAAGGTTGAAGACACGTTGCTGGAGTTGCTTAACACCAGGTTGGACAAAACACTGGAGGATATAGAGAGGATATGCAGTCACAGATTTTTAAGGCTAGAAAGAGCCATTGTGACCACTTAGTCAAACCTCCTGCATGACTCATACCAGGGGATTTGCCTAAATGTATTCCTGTTACAAGTCCAATAGCTGTCGTGCACTAATGCATATTAGTTAGAAAACACCCAGCCTTGATTTAAAAGAAACTTCCAGTAATAGAGAATCCATTGCTATGATAAGTTGTTCTCATGATTATTTATACCCCCTATTAAAAAATGTGGACCATGTTTCTCATCTCAGTTTTTCTAGCTTCAGCTTCAAACCCTGTATATCTGCTAAACTGAAGGACCTTCTGTGGTACTCTTGTCCCCACGTATTTTCGGTCCCTTTGACGTGTATCTCAGATGCTTATAACACCAGGTTCACCTGTGCTTTAGCTGATCTCCCTTTCTCTCCTCAAGTAGCTCTTGGAAACACTTATCTTCTGCCAACTCTTGTAATGCCCATCCTTCAGAATAAGTTACATTTTGAAAAGAAAGAGGCATAACTTTGCTCCCTTAGCGATGGACAAATGCACTTTGATGTCTGAAACGTGTACTGCCTGCTTCTGATTTACCCCGTGTGCCAAGCTGCTTGGATAGGGGACTGTATCTTCGGTGTCAGTATTTTTATAGAGTTACTCAACTCAGCACACAGTCAGCACTTAAGAGGAAGCAATAACAGGGCTGGGAATGTTTTTTTGCTTCATCAACATGTGTAGAGCAAAGAAATGTACTTAGGTGTGTTAGAACAAGGGCAATTAAAAGGGCAATACTCTGAAGTGCTAGCATCGCTCTGTCTGGTCTCGGTGTATCCAGTCCTAAGGGGAGAATGTGCATAGAAATCACTGAATTTCTGCACAGGTTCAAGAATTTAAGGGTTTCTCCAGACCAGATCTTCAGCATAGGATAAGCCAAATTCTGACCCAGGAGATCTACAAGCTTTGCTGTTCTGGATGTTAATCCCAGGCCTGAATTTATATTAAAAGGCTTTCCACCTGCCTATTTAACCTCGTGGGTGAAAGACTGGAGACTCAATAAGCTGAAGTTTACCCCTGATTTCTTAGGTGAGAAGCTAGAGGAGTTTGGGAGGTCTTTTAAGCCCAAAGCTGTGCTTGGGGTGCTTTGCAATCCTCTTTTCTAGACCGCTGTTCCCTGCCCTCTCTTTTTCTGGTCTGTGCTGCTGATTTATGTGTGTAGAAGCCAAACCTAAACTTGGTCAGGTCCTTTAAGTAATGCTGCTGTACCTTAATAAAACTGTAGTTAGCCTGGTGCTGTTGTTGTGAAAGCGGTTGAGAAAGTCTTGAAAGTATAAAATCAAGGGACAATTAAATCTTGGGTTCAGCTCCCAAATGGATTTCCGCTGGAGATTCACACTTAATAAAATACAGAAAATTGCATTTTATTTTGGTACATAAATACTGGTAGTGGGGGACTGTGGCATTTAGAAGAGAGAATCGCTCCACCAGAAAACTCGCTTCAGCAAAATGATGCAGTCCAGTTGAGCCCCTTTTATGATCTGAGAAATGACTGTTTTTATAGCACACTAAATAAAACCTGCTATTCGAGCTGGAGGTTTATTAGTAAAGGTGATTTTGCCATAGCTGGGGAGGGAGGGGAAGAAGGAGAGATGAGGGATGAACATCAAAGCAGAGATATGTGTCGTTCAGAAAAAGCACAGCGATGCCCCCGAAATGTGGTGTCACTCATCATCACCTCACCTAGCATTACCACAGAAATATTTTATGTCATTATTTTTTTTTGTTGTTGTTGCTCCGAAACATTATTGCTAGCCTGATTGAATTTCAGTGGGAAAGCCTTTCCTACGGGTGTGCTGGGAAGCCTGGAAAAGCAGCTGGGTGGAAGAGGCATCTGCAGGGAGCCGAATCCAGGGGATGGTAAAATTGGTTCTTACAGGAGAGCGTTCAGGTTTAGCCAGGGCAGTTTGTGATTTTGCTGCTGCCCAAAATCATCACTGTCACGGTCTTGAAAGAGGACTTGCAGCTGGGCATTAACATCTTCATAGCACATGTCCATGCCTCAGGCGTTCCGGTGCAGTGCTGGGTGTCTTTCTTCAAACCTGCCTTCCTTATGGGTGTAAACTAAAATCACCTGATTGAGGACTAAAATCCTCAACAACTATGTCACGGGTGCATCACCTCTAGTCTAGAAACAGAGACGTCTGCCATGCTTTTGATGTCTTCAACATGTGCAACAAATTTCCCCAGTTATCACCTCCTGCGGTTGCCGCTGCAGGTTCTAGGGAAAAAGGGAGAGGGATCACTTTTTATCTGCCAGAAGTGGTGAAAAATAGGCACAGATTACAGCAAACTGGGAGGATAAAGCTTCTGAAACTCCCCTCACCCTGTAGCCTTTTGCAAATGCGGCAGGTTTTGCTGCGTGCCTGCTTGGACAGTTAGAAAGACAACGTGCAGTGCAAGGGAAGACGAGCGTGCTCCTATTCCCTTCCATCAGCAGATAATTATTTTACTGGTGAAAACAAAGGAGAATCCCAGTTGGGAGTCCAATCTGAGACCAGCTATTTGAGAGAGTCCAGAAGATGTCCCATCTCCGGATGGTACACCCCGCACCATTCGCTAGCTTTGCACAGAGTGCGGTGACTTTTTCAGTACGTAACCAGTGGAGCCAGAAATGCAGCACGTATGACCTCTTTAGGCAGATTTTCCAAAGGGAACAAACCTCCCACATTTTGCTGCAGATCACTGAAGTTCGTCCTTTCAGGGTGAATTTGCTGAAGGCCCAGGTGACGCTTTCTCTGGATTCATGCTACAGGACTCAGATCTTATGCAGGGAGGTGGGAAGACACTGGGTATTTGACCTGTCCCGCAAATTCTCCTGAGCTTTAACCCAGCTGCACCAGATAGATGTTCTGGCAGATTTCTGGACTTTTTGCTAATGCTGTTGCACATGCAATACTTCATGCTAGACCTTAGCTGCAATCAGGATGCTTTGAAAGAATTAATCTGGCGGTCAGTAACTGCTAAATGAAGTGCATGCTAAAAGAATGATGAGCTAACTGACTGGAGCTCGCAGCTTTTATGAGCTTCTCTAAATGCCTGTTTTCAGGTGAATTCAGCATCTCCTTGACATTTAAGGATTCAATTTATAATCAAATTATTTAACTCTAGTGGAAAGAATCACTGGCCTCAATGGAAAAGCCATTTATATTTATATCCCCCACCCCTTGGAAAAAAAAAAAGTATTCAGGGTAACACTGCAATTCCTATACTAAACAAAGGATAAAAGAAATCTTTCAATGCAAATTAAGCACTGCAGGCTTTTAAAAATTATAGCAGAAACTTACGGTGCACAGCTGCTCACATCCTTATTTCCAATTTAGTAATCTGAGATGTGCTGAAGCATTAGCATCCTGGACACCACCACAAACCCCTTACTGCTTGCGTTTCTGTGGGTCCCAGTCCGTCCTGGGGTCCTTCTGCTGTTTGACTCTGGCCAAGTCACTATACAGATATACGTTGCCTTCTACAACTTGAAATCACAGAGCAAAGTGGAAGAGCAGGATGAGGTAGAAACCTGGATGTGCAACATCGTAGTTACGCACTGGGAAGAGTAGGTTGAGCTCCATGGAACTATACCACTGCCGAAGGGATGGAAGTATGCTTTATATATGAATAATAAAACCTTAATATCACTGCTGCTGCTAAGTCCGTTAGCAAGGCTTTTGGACAAACGAAAGCATGCAGCTTAGCAAAGGCATCTTGCTCTGCGAGCCCTGGCTTTGCGAATGTAATATCTGAAATGCTTGCTTAAAAATCTTTGCGCTGGCTTGAGGCCAAACAAGGACCGAACCAGGGTCGTCTCACCAGATGAATGGGCAAAATTGTATGAGTCCCATTGTAGTCCACCTTAGCTGGTGCCCAATTGTTCTCTCCCAACTGCCTAAACCCAGGCGGCAAACTGTGTTATGCTTAAACACGATATTTAAACTGCATTGTTATGTCGGTGGTGATGGGCTCTTTGTTGGAGATGACAGAAAAATCCCATTGTTTAGAGTTTTCCCAGACTCAGTGCTTAATACAAAGCCCTGAAAAGAGCAGGGTTGTTTAAACATTTGATAAAGAAAATATGTGCAGAGATGGGTCTATCCCACTAGTAAGGAGCAGGTCAGCCCGCAGCACCAAATCCTACCTTTATAAATTCAACATGTTGTTGCAATTTGCCCAAATAAAATCGTCGATCCCGGTATGCGGAAAATGGAAGTGTCTGAAATCCAGCAGAAGATTGAAATAGTGTGCAAACCGTCCAGTTTAAAGCTGGTAGCAAAATTAATTTGGAATAACTTTGGAATTTCTGAATTATTTAACAAATCATGACGCTTTACCAGGAATGCATGAAAAATTACAATTTGCAACCATGTGAGCATCTTTGGACTCTGCAGTAATCTCTGCGCACTGCTTTGCCTTTTCCTTAAGGATAAGTGCTTTAGATAGGAATTCTCAAAACAATTGTAATGCAAAAGCCTGAACTTCAGTTTCTCTGTATTGAGACGATTACACAAATATCTCAGGGAAGACAGAGCTACATAGCAATGGGAGTGCAAACCTGGAAGGACCTCCAGCAGCTTCGGTGAAGATCCTCCTGATTTGTGCGAGACTTGCACCACAGTCTGTCATGTTTGTGTTCGGTGAATGGACACAAACAGGTGATGCTTTGCTTTTAATTAACCCACTCCCACCCCACGCTGTGTTTTGCTCTCAAGTAGTCCCCCTGCAGCTTCGTGTTAATTCCTGCCTCTCTTTCAATGTCTAACGAATGATCCTCACTCCTGCGAGCGTGGTGGGGTTGGGCTTTGTGCTATTGAAGACTCAAGGAGCTGGGGAAGGAGTGAACTCTGGGAGTCATAAATTTGACAAACAGCTCTGGAAAATCACCCTTGTTTGGGATGATAATGATGAATTTTATGTTAGTGCCTGCTGACGTGTTTTTCATTAGTATTTTAATTGGAATTGAAGCCCCTACATCAGTTCTGAACCAGTGGGGTTTCTCAGAAGACACTACTGCTGTTTGCACTTCCAGCAAGTGTCATATGGCCAGTTTGTGATCCCTCCTCCCTGATTAGAGTCACCGAGGACCTAAAGGACTTCCAGAAACCATTTCAGACACTTGCTATTATGAACTGACCTGACTTGATCACAGGCCCCTCCTATAAATTGATCACATCTCATGTCAATGACTGCTCAACCTGTAAGCTATCAGGCCAGAGTCAAGTTCCCCTGAACCTGGTGTCTCCTCTGCTTGGCATCTTTTATTTACAGAACACTGCTACCCAAGGAAGGCTCAGTGTACTCACCAAAATGCATGAAGTATCTCCAACCTGCAGTTCTGATTAGAGCCTTCGAGTGAGCAGTTTGCAGCTGTCCCATTGGGACACAAGAGGAAATGCTCAATTTTGAGAGAAAATATGAGCTGAGCCAGGATTATTTATTAATGTGTTGGAGCTGGAAATCCCAGTTTTTTCTTCCTCTCAAAAGGTTTTCTTCTCCAGTAACATGTTTTCATGCATGTCTAGGAAGCAGAAACTGAAGAGAAAGCTTTTTCAAGAGGAACAAATCACCTGGAGCTTCTCCAGTTTTTAGGAGCGCCTTGTGAAGGAG
The DNA here is from genome assembly GCA_013401315.1 of Balaeniceps rex. Taxonomy (NCBI): domain Eukaryota; kingdom Metazoa; phylum Chordata; class Aves; order Pelecaniformes; family Balaenicipitidae; genus Balaeniceps; species Balaeniceps rex. Next base: position 133,164 of record VYZW01002420.1, on the reverse strand, counting down.
AGTCTGATTTTTCAGAAGGCAGGTGCCCATTGCATTTTCCACTTAACCTCAGTGCCACCAGATTTATTCATTCGGTCTCAAAAATCCCGGTTGACCTTTTGCTAGGCACCAAAGGTCTGTTATCAGCATCGTCTGGAGTACTTTCAAGTATAAGCTTAAGCTAAAGCAGGTATGAATTCAGGCTTGCCTTTGCTCTGAGAGGGCTCAGTTTGCATGCAATATCACTGCCGTAGCAGAGTGCTGTGCTAATATCCTTCTCTGCATGGCTTGAAGACAACACCTGCCGACCCAGCATCTAGCCAACCCAGGTGGCAAGCAGAGCAAATGCTCACATAGGTCCAAGCAGTCACAGCTTCACTCCATGGGTTTCCAATAAGATGCCAGGTCTCAGTTGCCAAAATTGCTACCAAAAATGGCTTACAAGTTCCTAGCCCACACAGAGGTATTATACAGTGTTTGATGAGATTTGTTCTCGCTGGAAAGGCAGGGGTGGCCCTGAGATAAAAGCAAGCACTTCCCAAGACTCTGATTCTAAGTGACATTATTCGTTTAGGAAAGCCTTTCCTCTTTTACTTTTTTTTTTTTTTAATTTTATTTCCAGCCTATGAAGAAGATAACAAAGGGTGGTATGTCCCCAGAGCACACTGATGTGTCACTGTGGATGCCAATCCCCACAGACGCTCCCGATGTTATTAATTTTTAAAACAAACTTGCTGATTGAGGTTCTGACTGCCTTTAAATTGTCTCTACAAGGAGACTGTGTACTAATTAACCCACAGAAACAATCAATGATGTACCTTTTTCAAGTTTCAGGGTGATTAGAATATGAAAATGAAGAGCACAATGGTGCAGATGTTTTAAAATCACAGCAGACAGCAATTAGTGACATGGGAACCAGCTGCTTATCTCTCCAGATAAAGCCTCTTAATAGGGAATTACACTTGAGGAGCCATTACACAGATGGATCTGCGAATGATTTAAAGAGGGGGCGTTGTAGTATTAACTTTGATTTGCAAGCCAGATTCTTGACAAGCTGTATGTGTGTTACCTCCTCAAAAAGGTGCGTTTGGAGCAGGGGGGTACCATCCCCTGTCAGCAATCAGATTTTTTTCAGGTGATGTGTTTCTCTAATTGCGTATTTTATCATTATTATTATTTTTAGTTATATCTATTTTTATTTGGATTTTTTTTTCTTATTATCTCACTAAGCTCTTGATTTGGTTGCTGGCATCTCCTCCCACTTTTTGCTTTGGGACTGGAAGCAGCATGTGGATTTAGAGAGAAGCTCAGGCGAGGGAACAGGGAGGCAGAGTGAGACATCCAGTAGTTAAATGAAAAGAGTCCCTGAGGGATGGATTCTGCTGCTGGGTACTGCTTGCAGAGTAGGGTGCCGCACACCATGGGACTGATACAGTCTCATCCTCTCCGTTGCAAGGGCTGCATGCCAGAATAAAACTGTGAAGAGGAGTAATCACCGCTGCAGGTGCAGGGTTGCACAGGTCTGGCAAGGCAGGTGTAAACACACGGTCCCACCTCCTCTGCTCTCTGGACAGTGCTCTTCAGCTGTATCCCGCTCATAGGTCTACCCACCATTGCCAAAGCTGAGGACTGAAACTCATGAGTATGGCATTAAAATCGTATACTACTAATAAGAGGATTCCAACTTTATTTTTTGTAGTCTAAGGTTTAGCATGTGCTGGATCACGCTCAAACTTCTTTGCCGTTATGAAAACTATTAGCTTCTTTATGTGTATTTTATTTTCTTTAAAGGAAAGATGGGATTATTACCCACTAAGCACATCCAGTAAACTGAAAATCAAGAGAAAAGTTGACAAGTCTGGTGAGATGCGATAAAATTGCATGGGTTAAGTTACACTTCTACTTCCACAAAAGAAGGAGCAGACTCCCAGTGCAGAATAGCTAGCTGCTGAAGAAAATCCCATTTAATGAAAGGGCAAACTACAAACAGAGGCAGGCGCTGAAGTTTCAAGTATTTTTAGGGTCTCGTAAACCAAAAAGTAAATAAAAGTAAATCTTTCCGTGTTCATGAAAAAGCCCACTATTCTTGATGCCAGTCTCGGCCGTGCTGCCATAGGGACTCTGTTCAAGTCAACAGCCCCTTGCCAAGACCTATGGAGCAGCGGTATATTGCACGCTTACTGGTGAATAAAGTAATGAATTTGTGTGAAAGGCATCAAGATACAGGTTTCTGAAGAGCCCTGTTTTCCCTCACCCTGCTGACAGCTCTGGCATCCTCCACTAGTTCAGCAGAGGCTTAGCTTAGCTGAGCTGGGGCTTGTTGGCTTCTTAGGGTGGTGCTCACCCAGCAGGGAAAATTGAAGCCTAAACATTAGGAGCAACGGGATCAGACAGCAACCCAGATGGATACATGGGGAATGAAATACTCTTGGCTGCATTACTTTCAACTGATTTAGTAGTGCTTTTAGGTAAACAGTCCCCACATATCCATTGCAGCCAGTGAAACCCAACCTGCTGCAGCCAAAGGATCTCTGGTTGCTGTGCTGCAGGAGAATTATTTTGGGGTGATACAGACGTGTCTGGCAAGGGAGAGCGAATAGTAAATGTTATGCTGGAAGAAGTTGCATGAGGAAACCCAGTGGACTGTTATGTGCTTGGGCAGATATATAGTTTTGACATCCCGCTTAGGAAATGGAGTCCCCTGATCCTGCAGACTGGTCATTTTTTGAAGGCCTGTTGAAATCGGAGTGCTTATCCGTGTGATTAAATGCCTCCAGAGTTGGCACCTTTGATGACATAGGCATATCTTTCTCATGAATTGTAAGATAGATGTGGTGGCCTGCGGTGCTGGAGTAATGACAAGGCTATCATTAGGGATATGTTGGAAGTTGCATCATCATTTTATAATGTGCAGACCGAGGAAATGAGGCTGGAGGAGCCAAGCGATATATCAGCATTCATCGCTGATATATAGCTGGCCTCTCAGTTCTGCGCCCTTATTAACTGCCTTAAAATATAGATCAGAGATTATCGCTCCTTTTAAACTAGAGATCTCTGTGTGTGTGGTGGACTTGGAGGGACCAGGGTGTTGCCAGCGTGTGATGTTTTCACTCACTGCTGTAACCCTCTTTCTTTTTTTTTTTCCCCTCCCTTCCAAATGATATTTTTCGGGTTGTTTAGTTTCACAGCTCAGCATTTTGGAAAAAACGTGGGTGTAAGGAGTTGCTTTGACTGCAGCCTTAAGGCCAGGATCTGTGCAGAAACAGCCTGGCCCTGCCTCGGTGCAGGTCCTGGGGCCCAAGAGAGGCCTCAGCCCATCATTTCCAGGGCTTTTCCAAGTTACAAATCATGGTTCCTTGGGAAGATGATGTTTCATGTGAGGCTTGGGTGGAGGGCACCCACCTCCAGCCCACTGGGACCTCACCAGGGGAAGGCCACCTCCCGCACACCTCCTCATGCCCAGCTGACAGCGCACCCCGCCTGGTGGCCTGGGGGCAGGAGGAGCCCCAAACAGCTGAGGTAAAATGAAGCTCAGGAGCTTTGTGATCAGTTTAAAAAAGAATTAAAATAAAAACAAGCCATCAAACTTCAGTGCCAGTGCTGCTGATTTCCTTTCGACCCCTCCCTGGCCTCATCCCAAGGATGCGGACGCGGGTGGGCTCCGTTTTCCGAAGGAGGGCATCAGCGGCGTGGGTCATGGCCGCTGCACGCTGTGTGGCTCGCGCACGGGAGGCCGCTGCGAGGAGGAGGAGGAGGAAGAACTGATTCATTCCCCGAGGGCTGTTTATGCTTTCAGCTCTTTTCTCAGGCTGAAAAAAACGGGTGTCGCTCACCCGCGACATCTGCAGCTCCACCGCAGCTGCGTTCTTTCATTTTCTCACTCCGCAATTCCTGGAAATCTCTGCTTTCCCTGAGCATGGCTGGTCCATGTGCACGACAGCTGAACTATCCACAGGATTTAAGAGTCCCTGATTACTCCTCATATGATGGACCAGAACAGCTTCATCGTTATTGCCTATTCCAGAAAGGCCACATGCCCATTTTTATATGCAGGTGAAGGATATCTCGACATTAATTTGCCAATAACATGTATGTTTACTGGTCACTAAATAATGCGCTGTGGGCTTAGGGGTGTTTAGCAGTTTTCAAATCCCTCTGAAGTTGCTTAGAAATGGGGACACGTTGCTTCCCAGCTCAAAACCCTCTCATGCTGACAGCCTCCTTGCGGCAAAACCTCTGATGCAAACACCCTGAACGGGGATCTAACGTAATGCTGCTGATAGAAACTTAATTATAACAGGGTGTTTGCAGAAACACGAGACACTTTAGCAGTTGTTTTCTATTGTTCTTTCCTTGGTTACACATTTATTTTAAGTCTTTATTTGGCATTCAGAACGGTGTCATTAGAGTTCGCTAAGAACAGTTGTTTGTGGTACTAGGTGTACAAAATCAGTTTGCACAGTTTGATCCAGAGCTTTACAAAAAAAGTGCCTAAACGTAACAGGAGAAAACAAATGGCTAGAAGAGGTCAGTTAATGAAAGTAAAAAAAAAAAAAAAATTTTTTTTTTGCTTTAAGAGACTTTTCAAAAGGTTACAGCTGTAGCAAACATAATTTCTTTAGCTGAAGGAGGCCCACCAAGAAAAAAAAGTAGACTTTCTTCTGCTCTGTAACAGTCTTCAGCATAATTCTGCCCTTACTGTAACCTCTGCGGCTTGAAGAGCTGCTGTCGGATTAGAAATCACATTGAAAATATCTCTTACCAACATTGCAAATAGCAGATTATTAAAATGGAAAAGGAGTAATGCAAATCTTGAACCTGCCAAGTGTGCCTCACACACTTGACGCTGTGCATATGATTTTAAGGACTAAGTTAGTGGGGATGACGTCTATGTGGAAATTTAAGCAAGTAAATCTTTGTAGATTCTGGCTTCATAGGGAAGTGGACTCATGGGTTTTCTTCTTGTTTCTTACAACTTCCGAGATAATTTTGCATTTTTCTTGTTTACAACAATGAGCTTAATTGCTGTTGTTGAGCATCAAGTTCTGTGAGGGATTATTTTTTAGGAAAAAGGGATTCTCACCAGGAGGCTGAGTTGTACCATTCATCCATTGAAAGGGAGTATTTTACTGGTGTTTTAAATTAAAAATCGATAGAATATGTTTCCTTAGCAATTTAACATTTATAGAAGTATTTCCATTGTTTTTAGACTGGGAAAACAAAACAAAACTTGTTTGCAGTTCATGAATCTAAATGCAAATTTGGCTCAAGTATAAGAAGACTTTATAAAGGCTCCTAACCCTTATAAAGACATTGGTTAAGAATTGTCATTCACTGCACAAATAAAAAGCTGCAAGCAGGGGTTATGAATGGACTGATAAACTAATTTTTTTTTTTTTGCTATTTATTTTCTGCTACCTTCCAGGTTTATGACAGGCCACAAAAACATTCTGCTCTGCACTACGATCCGGGCCTCCAACAAGACTTCACCGGTGACACCTTAAAATCAAAGCACCAGCAGAAAAGTAGCAACCAGCACCATCTTGACTGGTCAGCGAGCTCCGATACTGGGTCCGCTTCTCAAAGTTGCTTCATCAACACAGAACCCAGTCGAGAAGCAGTTAGTGCCACCAAGGTCTCCGCTCCAGAGCCAGGAGTTTCCTTCAGCAAATCCCAAGCAAAGAAGTCCTGCACCAGTAGCACGTGGGGGCAGCTGTCGGCCAGTAGTAAAGAGCTTGCCATTTGCAGTGCAGTCCCGTCACCCAACAACATCAGCGCGGCCGCCCAGCCGAGCAGCGTCTCCGAGTGCAATGGGCTTTTGCCTCTCGGTGACCAAGAGGGAGGTGTGCAGCTGGAGGCCCCCGATCAGCCCGTCGGGAGTACAAAGAAGAAGTCCAGCAAAAAGGACTTGATAACTCAAACCATCCAAACCGCAGACATCGAATGGGTGAAGAGTGCTCAGAAAGCATTTGACAGTAAATCCCATGACAGCATGGAAGGGAAAAAGGAGTCTTACTCGATGGAGAGTGTGTTGGATACATCACCCTCGAAGCAGAATCCCACTTCTGCTAGCAGCTGTGAAAGTGACGCCAGTCACGTACGAATTACTATCCCAATAAAGTCTCCGACAGCAGATATATCTGGCCACAAAAGGAAAAAAAGGCAATCCACAAAATCTTCCATAGAGAAAACTATCCAAGAGAAAAGCCTGCCTTCTGGACTTGCTATGAGCAGTGAAGTAGCAAACAGGACTAGCTCTCAGCCAGAGGGGAGTAAAAAAGATCTTCGAGCCACAAAGCCAGGGAAAGTGATTGAAAATGAGTCCCCCTTAGTAGCTATCGACAGCGGTGTGCTCACTGACAAAGTTTCCCCCAACAGTGCCACCAGACTCAGAAAATCTGTAGCTGTGACATCCACTCTCCTACCCACCGATCTTCCCACAGCTGGCAAATTATCTGAGGTCCAGCACCCCAAACATGCAGCTAAACGGCGGTGGACCTGCAGCAAACCTAAATCTATCCTTCGGGAGACCTCCATGACAACATCTGAGAAGCTGATGGTGGAGCCTCCTTCAGCCTATCCCATCACACCATCCAGCCCTCTGTATACCAATACAGACAGTCTTACTGTGATCACACCTGTCAAGAAAAAAAGAGGACGACCAAAGAAACAGCCTTTGCTCACTGTTGAAACCATTCATGAGGGAACTTCCACCAGCCCAGTGAGTCCAATCAATCGCGAATTTCCAGGAACAAAGAAAAGGAAGAGGAGACGGAATCTGGCCAAGTTGGCCCAGATGGTCCCGGGAGAGGACAAGTCCATCAGTGAACTCAAGTTTCACAAAAAGGTCGGGAAGCTTGGGGTCTTGGATAAGAAGACCATCAAGACCATTAATAAAATGAAGACCCTCAAGAGGAAGAATATTCTCAATCAGATCTTGTCCTCCTGCTCCAGCAGCATAGCTCTGAAAGCAAAAGTCCAGCCACCGTCTAGTGCTGGGCCAACCACCATTGACGCCAGACTAGGGAAGCAGATCAATGTCAGCAAGAGGGGGACTATCTACATTGGTAAAAAACGGGGCAGAAAGCCAAGAGCAGAGCTGCAGCCTCAGCCAGAAGAACCTAAGACAGCCATCAAGCACTCAAGGCCTGTTTCCAGCCAGCCAGAAAACCCAGCAGTGCCTTCCAACCTGCAGTCACTTGTGGCATCGTCACCAGCAGCTATTCATCCGCTTTCGACACAGTTAGTGGGGACTAACGGCAACCTTAGCCCTGCAAGCACTGAAACAAATTTTTCAGAGTTAAAAACTATGCCAAATCTTCAACCTATCAGTGCTCTTCCTACAAAAACCCAGAAAGGAATGCACAGTGGAACTTGGAAGCTGTCTCCACCCAGGTTAATGGCTAATTCACCTTCCCACCTCTGTGAAATAGGTTCTCTGAAAGAAGTCACACTGTCGCCAGTGAGTGAGTCTCACAGCGAGGAAACCATACCGAGCGACAGTGGGATAGGTACAGACAACAACAGCACTTCTGACCAAGCCGAGAAAAGCTCAGAATCCCGCCGGAGATACTCCTTTGATTTCTGCACCCTGGACAATCCAGAGGCTATCCCATCTGACACCAGCACAAAGAACAGGCATGGTCACCAGCAGAAACATCTCATTGTGGATAACTTTCTCTCTCATGAGAGTATTAAAAAGCCAAAGCACAAGAGGAAAAGGAAAAGCCTGCAGAACAGAGATGACCTCCAGTTTCTGGCAGACCTTGAGGAACTCATCAATAAGTTTCAAGTGTTCAGGATTTCCCATAGAAGTTACACATTTTATCATGAAAATCCATATCCCAGCATCTTCAGGATTAATTTTGATCACTACTACCCTGTGCCATATATCCAGTATGACCCATTGCTCTATCTTCGCAGGACCTCTGACATGAAGTCTAAGAAGAAGCGTGGTAGACCTGCCAAAACCAATGACACCATGACAAAGGTGCCTTTTTTACAAGGGTTCGGTTACCCTATTCCCAGTGGGAGTTACTATGCACCCTATGGAATGCCTTACACATCAATGCCTATGATGAATCTTGGTTACTATGGTCAGTATCCAGCTCCTTTGTACCTGTCTCACACGCTTGGAGCGGCTTCCCCATTTATGAGACCTACCGTGCCCCCACCCCAATTCCATGCAAGCTCTCATATGAAGATGTCCACCACTGCCAAGCATAAAGCGAAACACGGAGTGCACCTACAAACACCTGTGGGAATGGGCCTTGGAGACATGCAGTCCTCTTTGGCTCCTCCAAAGGTTGGAGGAACAAGCCTTTCAAGCGGCCGACTTCACAAAAGGAAACACAAACATAAGCACAAGCATAAGGATGAGCGGATATTGGGGACACATGAAGATCTGAGTGGTCTCTTTGCTAGCAAGTCCACTGGCTTCTCCAGCCATGCGATCAACGAAAGGCTAAGTGGCTCAGATAAAGATCTCTCCTTGCTCAACGAGAAAAGCAAGCATAAGGAGAAGCAGAAGCACCAGCATTGTGAAACCGGACACAAAAGCTCAAAGAGTAACTTTGAAGTGGATACGCTGTCTACGTTATCACTTTCTGATGCCCAGCAGTGGACACAGAGTAAAGATAAAAGTGACTCAAGCAATGATCCCATTGACTCTTGCACAAAGAGATACTCTGGTAATACTGAGAGTAATGGAAGGTCAGAGTCCCTGGACATGTTTGGTGAAATGAATTCCTCGAGTGAGAAGCGGGACAACGATGCAAGTGGGAATAAAAGAAGAAGCTTTGAAGGGTTTGGAACTTACAGGGAAAAGGACATTCAGCCCTTCAGGACAAATAGGAAGGACAGAAGTACTTACGATTCTTCAGCCTCTTCAGGTGAGCTCTGCTTTATTCTATTTTACCTTACCGCATTTAAATTTTAATGCTGAACAAAGAGGGACTTGCTATTTACAGCAAATATGTTTATGAGTCAATAACTTCTCTGGCTTTTTGTAATTGACTCCCATTCTGCATCCAAACTTTGCGGAGATCGACAAGAAAGTTGGGCACGCATTAAGCCAAAACCTTTAAAAGTCTTTGAGTTGTTACAAAGCATTTTTATAAATATTTGTCCTGCCTTTGCCTATCTCTCATAGCTTGTTGCACTTCCTCCAAAAATCTCACCATTGCGTTCTGCAACAGCAGCAATTACAATACCTGTTAGCAAGGTAGGCATCCCTCTTATGGGTGTCTAATGTCATGGGGTGGTAGTCATTGCCCAGCCTTTGGGAGAACAGCCACAGTACTGAGTAGAGAGTCTCTGCTTTGGCCCACAAAGCGTACAAAAGCCATTTGTTGATGGGATGGACCAGACGAGTGGGAAGTTGTAGAGCTGGGTCAGTGTCCCATGACTGGTGTGGTGTACTGCTGATCCAGAGGGACCCATCATGGTCATAGCTGGGCTGAATATATGGAGACCCTGGCTACAATCCTAGTGTAAATCTGCTACTTCCAGTCAGCAGGTGTCATGTAAAGTAATTATCCTGAGCATTGAGTGGCTGTGGGAAGGGACTGGTGTCATGGAAACAATAAACCCTGGCCGATTGACTCTGAAGAGTTTTAGGGCTCATGACTTGGAAATATAAGCTGGGTAGATGAGGAGGGAGGAAGCTCCTTTCGGCTGCTAAGGACATCTGTTCCTCTCCTGCAGAGGCAGGGAAAAAAGGGAATCTGAATCTTGTCTGAGAGACTGAATTGTACTTTACAATAGGGAGCTGCTTTTGTGATGACACAGAGGCAGGTGTTTTGCTGTAATATAAATGAATTTAGCTTGGGAGCAAGCCCAGAGCTCCTGCACCATCAGATATTTATCACAAAGCAGATTTCACACTTAGTTCTGGAAAAGGATGCGCTTTACTGAACCAACCAGTGGTGGATGAGATTCTGATGTGCTAAAAAAGAGCTTCAAAGAAACGTAATTCATAGCCTCCAAAATGAAAAGAGAATCAGCTGAGAACACAGAGGGAGCAGAGAATTTGTATAACCTGCCAATGTAAGGCTCTTATAGTTTTATCTTGACTTGTAACTGATTGAGATCCAAAGACTGCTCATGTTTAAGCCACCTAGACGTTTCCATTTCCTTCACTGAGACCAGGATCTGGACTATAGCAATGAAAAGCAGTCTAAAATGAGAGCTTATCCCATTAAAACATTCCCATTCATGATATCGTATTATATCAGGCCAATTGTGACACCCAGAAATATTGGAAAAGAGACTGAATTCAGTCACTGGTTGTATCAGGGTTACTACATGCCTGACAAAGAACAAAATTATTCTCCACCAAGTGCTGCAGTGGCTATTGCATTAAAGAAGTTGTGTCCTAGCAGACAAGGGTTAAAAGTCTTCAAAATTTTTAACAAGGCTATTTCTCCATTTTTTAGTAGAAGTTACTGATTTCACAGTTTGATAACAGTTGGATTTGTAGCCTTTTTGCTTTCTGAACAGGAGATGTTTGCTAAACTTGTACTTTCCAATTTAATGTATTTCTCTTAGGCGTAGCAAATTGTCAAGAGAAAATTCTCAGCACTGCTGAACCCAAATGAGTTTCCGAAGTAGGGGCATGATCCCCACCAGGCTGACTTGGAAATAGAATTGGTAAAGAAAAAGTCCTTTTCATGTTATTTTCCTTCAGCTTACGGTTCATGACGATAAAAACGTAAGATGGAGTGGTAGAACTTGCAGTAGGAGCTCCACCAGATTTGCTGTTTAAACTTTTAAAACGGGTTCTCATTTAAACGAAAATTATTATTTTTATTTATTTTTACTTTTCGTGATTACAACTGCACATCGTTCCCCATGACTTAATCCATCAAGTCACAGATTATGAACTGGTTTCTTCATTATCAAGCCATTATTTAGATGGAAAAATCATCAGCAGTTAGCTAAGCAGAGCCAGCTAACCAGAGCCATACCGTGCACTACAAGGAAAAATACTAAAACTAAACAGCTCTGCCAAGAAAGGCCTGGAGCCAAGACTGCTCATTAAAGCCTAGGAACATCTGTCTGCTTATGACTGTCTAAGATCTCAGTGCAGCTTTTTTTCCTCTCTGCCTTTGACCTTCACTGGGATTCCCAACAGAGGTCCGCACTTGAGTCTAGCCATAACTATTAACCAGTTCCCACTGAGGAGGGATTAAACTTTTCCATGATAACCTTGACCTTCTTTCTCCTAATTCACCTTGCATTTCCCTGTGGTGGCTAAATAGTGATTGACTAATCATGAAAATAAAAGGTAAAAGAAAAAAAAGCCCTATGAGAACATATAGCTCTGTCCCAGGAGGTGGTCACCAGAGCCTGATTGCTCTTGCCATTCACTATTTGTCATCTTTCACAATATAAAAATAATATATAACAGAGATAAGAGGAGACATCCTGAATATTCAGATGAAAGCTGGAAATAGATTTATATCACAATTTCAGTGTTATCTTTACTGCATGGGCATTTTGGCATGTTCAGTAATGCTATTTGCAACTTCATTGTGTGTTGCTGGAGATGAAATATAGAGCAAAACCCACCCACGCTCGGTAGAGATATCTGTGACAAGAGTGATGAGAGAACCATTTAGGGCTCTTTGGCAGTCAGGCGTTGCAGTTTGTTTCAGTGCAGTGTGCCGGTGCAGGTGCCATTGGATTGTTATTTTTATTATTATTATTATTATCTGTGTTGTAACAGCGCTTAGCCATTTCTGAAAAGTTTGGTGTTCCCTGGTGCTATGTAGTGGTCACGCATATGGTAGGAAACAGCCCTGCCGTATAACCTTAAAGCCTATGTATGATTTTACAATCTGGAAAGTTTAGGATGTCAAGGGAAGAGGTGTCCCTTTTACTTTCTGGAGGAGCTGGTTGCAGTCCTGGCACAAGGAATCTGTACCAAGAGTGAAGGGTCCCATTGAAGGAGTGCCACCAGCCACCTTGGCTGGCCACAGCAAACGTCCCATTCCCTGTACTACACCAGCTTGGACTGTTACTGGGCATTCATTAGTGGGGACCTTGTGAGCTTTGGCTCATTTTTCATCTCTTGGGACCTCTTGGGGTTAAAGATGTGGTGTTAATGCATATGGCTATTGTCCCAGAGCACTGCTTGTTTCTCCACCATTGTTCTGGAGAAACTGGAGGCCTTTCCATAAACACTAATAACTCTTCCCACCTCCCTTCCCATGCACTCCCCATGACCTGTTGCTTCCTGCTGCTTTTTTCTGAAATTGCTATTTTTGTAAGATTCCTTGTACTCACCTAACCCTCCTGCATTTAGAAAGACTAATTTAATCAAAACTAATTAAACCTTGCTTTCCTGTTTGGCTGATGCAGAAGACTAGCCCAGTGGCATTAAGTCTGGCCTGGTCTGGGGAGACCTTATCGCTCTCTACAACTACCTGAAAGGAGGGTGTAATGAGGTGGGTGTTGGTCTCTTCTCCCAGGTAGCAAGTGATAGGATGAGAGGCAATGGCCTCAAGTTGTGCCAGGGGAGGTTTAGATTGGATATTAGGAAAAACTTCTTCACAGAAAGGGTTGTCAAATTTTGGAACAGGCTGCCCAGGGAAGTGGTCGAGTCACCATCCCTGGAGGTATTTAAAAGCCGGGCAGACGAGGTGCTTAGGGACATGGTTTAGTAGTGGACAGGTACGGTTGGACTTGATGATCTTAAAGGTCTTTTCCAACCAAAAGATTCTGTGATTCTGTGATTCTGTGATAGGCAGGGATACAGCAGAAGGTGTTTCAGGTCCTGCCTTGCCACAGTCATACCGTCACTCGGGCACATCCTAAACTGAACTTCAAAGTTGTGTGCACCAAGCATTGACTCAGTTGACTCCCTCCTTCCACTCCCTGCAGCCAGAGGTACACCTCATGCATTTGCAAAACATTGTTGGGGGCCCCTCTGGCACTCTGTGACCCGAGGCACTGCGCACAGCTGGATGGCTGATCCTTTTATCTGCTCTCCAGTAGTTACTAAAGCCCCAGGTGAGGGACCCAGGGAGAGGCCACAGATTGGTGCCACAGCTGGGCTGGGGAGACTGAGAGCAGAGCTGTATTTTAAAGAGGTCCTCATAGCAAACTCCACATCTGCTCATCATGTGCCTGCCTTCTTTGCTTTCATATGTGATGCTGAAGAAGAGACTTGCATTGCTGATGAGTGGTCTCAATGCCATAGCTTGTGCCTTGGAAAAAAGCAGGAAAAGTTGCCTCTTCCCTATTTCCTTAGGTGGGCAAATGAGGAAAAGCACATTTAACATTTTAAGGTGCATAGATAAGATGGCAATTTATGTATATGACCTGTCTGATTACGTCCTTGTTACAATCATTGCAGGCCAGGATGTAGCTGGGGGTGACGCAGGGGTCAAAAGTCACTATATGCAGGACTGTATTTCTGCTTTTCTTTGTAGTGAGACTAATCAAGGTCTATGCTACTTTATGCTCACAGTATTTCTGCCACTTTTTTTTTTTAAATGATGATTGTACAAGCAAAGATTGCCTTGCTTGCATATTGGGTATGATGGCTCAAAGATCAGCTAGTAAGTACGTGGGTTTCATCAGATATAGCACAGGCACCATACACAGTAAATTTACAGGAATATAAAGTTAGTCATGGGCAGCTATTAGGAAGGTAGTAATCATCAGTCTCTGAATGCTGCATAGGTATCATGACAAACACGCTTTACAAATTAATGCTTAACTTACCTACAAGCCCCCCCATGCCTTCCCCCCCTCAATGTCCAGCAGTGCTACAAGCTGAATTTCTTCTGACCTGATCTTTCCTCCTCAGCTAGTCTGTATGGTGCTGGTTTATCTCTGAAGGAATCAGTATCAGCTTTAGGTGGAGGGTGCACATCACACAGTGAGTAGTGTTTGGCCCTATGACCTGAGTGGGAGAAGAAGGGCTGAGTCATGCGTGCGTACATGTGCAAGTCACGCTTATTAAATGCACGACTGTACGTTGTATTTGTTTAAAGTTATTTTCCAATGTCTTTATCTTCAAAGTGCCCTTGTTCCTCTTAAAAAGCCTTGCATTGGGTGATTAAACCTTCCAAAGGGAGAGTAGGAGGAATACTGGAGGAAGGGAGGAGAAGTGACAATCAAGCGAATGAAGAGCATTCATCTGATGTCAGTACAAACACACATATAAGTAACCATGCTCTGCTGAGGAGTGTCATTTATCCAAATGAGATTTCTTCCCTGACAAAATTCCCCTCCATGGCTCAGTTTCCTGCTGGAATGGGCCGTTGCCACACAGCACAGAATAAATCTCGGGTTCGTCCTCTCTCAGGAATCAAATGCATTAGTGTGATTTAAAACAGGACTCGTTATGAGCAAAAACAAACACGGTGAAATATTGGCAAAACCGCCATGAGTTTTGTTTTGGTTTGAGGGGGGTGTTGTTTGGGGTTTGTTTTTAAGAAACAGCATATGCTGTTCTGGACTATTATCATGAAACCTTAATCACCCACACTTCTACACCGAGGAAGGATCTGTGCTTCAGTAGTGGGTAACCATATTTGTTCTTCTGAATGTATATTGGAAGATGCAGGCAAACAGGGTTAGCCAACGGCCTTATTAATCAAACTTTGCTGATTTTTGTATAATAATGCTTTCCACAAACAATTTTTTTTAATAGCTCCAGAATCACAGAGTTGGTTCATTATTCTGCAGGGAACACATTATTTCAGTAACAGGGGAAACAGCGTTCCAACACTATATTTGATGAACAATTTCTCATCTGACCAGCTTAGAGACATAAAATGAACGTCTATACTGGCTGGGTCTTGAACATATACCCATAGACGCACCTTTACATACTGGAACAAGGGAGGGGAAGTGACAATCAGGTGATGAACGAAGTTCATTAGATATCAGTTCAAACACACGTATAGCCACCTTGCTTTCTTCAGTAGTGGCATTTGACTCAACAGGACCTAGGTGTCATACGGCATTGTGTGCGCAGAGGCAGAGGCAGGCTGACATGTGGTCCAGGGTTTGGAGACCCATCTTCCACATCATAGTTTTCTCATGTGACTGCAGAAAAGTGTCTAAATTGCAGTAAACCTCAGTGTCTGTCTGTGAAAAGGGGATAAATGCAGTTTCCTGCTGTACAGAGCCACGGTGAGGTCTGATACACAGCGATGCCCAGCAAATGCAGTGTGGGAGCAGTGGCAGCGCTTGAAGCGGATGGGAGAAGAGCCAGACGTGAACTTCACTTGCTGAGGATGGATGGAGCATTAGTCACCCTCCCTTTCCCCAGCTCTGCCTCTGCTGTGGTTTCCTTGGACACCCCAGGCTCCTACATAGCTTCAAGCAGCTGCAAAAGTTTTCCAGCCCCAGTGTCAGTGGGGGGGTTGTGCCCTCCCCCTGTGTCCTGCGGTGAGGGGCAGGCACTGTGCAGTTGCGGGGTGAGTGTTTGTACCATCTGGCCCATAAAAGTTAGCATCGGAGCTTTACCAAATACCATTATTTGTAAATACAATTACATTCATCAAAACAGCTGTTTGGGCCCCTGGATGCTTAGGAGTACAACCAAAACTACTGAAATGACCTCCAAAAGCATTATCCGGCCCCCTTAAGATAAACGTCCTTCTTGTTGTTTTCACTAAGTCTTCTGCCAGTCCTGGGGAGAGGAGGCCACGCTAGCATGACTGTTGCTCCATTCTGCCCACGGCATTTCCTAGAGGAATGAGCTGTTGAGGGAAAACAAAAATGATGGGGAAAGCAAGTCAAAGCTTTCCTTGAAAGTATTTTGACCAAGGCATTTGAAATGCAGTGAGTTTTGTTGTTTTGTTGCTGTTTTAATGCTACCGCTTGCTTACTGTGTGGCTTCCAATGTTTGCACTGACCAAGGAGAGAAGAAACAAGAAGGAAGCTGGAGTGGGAGAGGGAGCTGGAGTATTTACCACCCAACCATCTTTTATTTCCTCTCTTAATGATTGTATGTTTATTGCGCTGCCTGAGGCTCAGTACAAAGTCTTTTGGACCGGCGATGAATTAATCAAATTAAATGCTGTGACCCCTTTGCTTTTTGGGAGTGTTACAAGCCTCCCAGCACCCTGCCTAATTTCTGCCTCTTACTTTGCTCTCTGTCCAACAGTCAAGCGGTTCTTCCCTTCACAACTTGGCGGCTCCCAGCTATTTATCTTCACTCTTTCTGGCCAATGCCAGAATGTCTTGTTTGAAGTTTTTATTTAGACCACTGCTGGTTTATGGAGTTGTGCAGATTCCACGTTGGGTGTGCAGCAGCTTCGCGTCAGAGACAATTGGCTTCTGCTGGGCTCTTGGCTTTAAAAGGCAATAAAGACTCATGGCCGGATTCTCATCTGGGCCTGGCATAAATCAAGCTTCTCCCCATTGAAATCGGTGAGGTTGACTTCTGGAGTGAAGTTTCTGTCGAAGCAAAAAGAGGTTGTGGGGCTGGGAAGTCCCGTCCGTGGCTTTGGCAGGGGTGCACCGGAGTCCTTGCGTCTGTGCTCTACCTGCCAGGTGCCAAAACCAGTCTTGGTTCAGCATTTGTAGAGATTTTCTTAGCTTGGAGGAAGAGGGTGGGTTAAGATTTCGACAGTGCTCAGTCTGGGTACTTGTGTTAAGTGGAAGTTCAAGAAGAGTTAGAAGGAAAAGCGTGTGCTGTAGCTCCGGACTATACACAATATAATTTCTTGCTTGAAGGCACTGATAATCTAGGTACAAGGTGAGAGATCTGCTCAGATGCATGGAGGAAGTAAAATGAAGCAATGGCTGTATCTTCACTATTAACCTGCTGGTCCCTGTGACTCAGAGCTGGGCGTAGGAAGAGCTGAGCTCAAGATATCTGCCAGTGAGTGGGATCATAAAGCACTCAGGGCAACCTGTGTCCTGTCCAACCCAACTGCGAAAGTGAGAGTTGATGTCTGTGACCTCTAGAGCATGATCTGAGGCAGCTTCTCCATTCCTGCTGCCTACCAAGAGTTTTATATTCATGTATCACAGGAAAAAAAAAATGAAAGAGCATTATCCTAGCTTCCTGATTGCAATAATGATGGTGAACAACAAAAGGAGTAAGAGCTCCTTGTTTTAAAGTTTCACCAAAAAAGAAGTCAGGATATTTCCCCTGTAGATGAAGGGCTGAGGGAAGGGGTGGGAAAGGAAAGCTTTGACTGTCCATGGAGGAGTTTTTACACAACCTCAAAGACTTGAAAAGACCCAAGGACTCATAATAGGAATCGTTAGTGATTTGTCATTGAAAACATGCAGCTGGGCATGGATCCCCATAGGCTTTTGCAGCAGCACTGAGTCTGACCGAGCTTTCACATTGGGGCGGTGTTGATTTCAGAAGGCTTCAGGAGTATGTGCAATGCAGAGTTAACTGTCAAGCAAGTGCAGGACTAGATGGCTCAGAGGGATTTGCTAATGAGCTATCAAGCCGTGGGTCACTAGTTGAAATTTAATCTGCGAGAACAGTGACAGAAAATCAAATAAAAGTGCTGACGTCAGAGTGATGCTGGAGCAGCAGCAAAAGCGTTGCCGGTGCCTCATGCAGCAACAGAGGCAGCTTAAATAAGCTGGGAGCAAACTGTGAGTAACGTGTCTGGTTGATCCGAATTGCAAGATATAGCTCAGCCAATTTGTGTACCTATCAGTAACTCACTTGTCTTAGTGCAGTTATTTCTGAATGATATCAGCATATCTCATCACAGAATCTGACCCAAACCCGGCGTTATATAGCACTAGAAACAGAGTTGTGGAGACATTTAGGTAGAGTTTGCTCAGCAGTGTCACGGAATGTGAATCAGCAACGTACCACAAAGCACCGCAGTTTGCAGTTCTGGTGATGGACGTTTTTGCCATTAGGTCCCACATCCAGGCCAGCAGTGATGGCTTTCCCGTTCCTGGGCTGCTTGGCACTCTCCCTGAGATGACTCGATGGTTTCACTGTAGTTTTTCTCATGGCTGGGGAGGGCCCATGTTACAAAGGCTATAAAACCAGCTCTTATGTTTTTCACAGTTACCAGAGGGAATATTGGTGACAAAAGGGACAAGGGCATCAGATGCCCTCAGCAATGGTAGCGGTACTGTGTATGGGGGTCAGCATGTGGGGGCAGGCAGGCTTGTGTTGATGTTCCTCACCCCACTGAGGTGTTCGTTGTCCTTTTCACTGATTTTTGGGAGCAACTGAGTGTCCTTCCTCTGCTCCCGAGCAGCCAGGCTGAGGATATGGAGTCTCTTCAGGTGGCACAGAGCTGCCATTTCAGCTCCTGTGTCTTTGGCCTTCCTCGCCTCCAGTGTAGGCAAGGAAGGGAGCAATAGTCAGCATTGTTTTCTGTGCCAGCTATGATTAGTTGGCATAAAGAGCCAAGTAAGTTGACACAGCCTTTGAGTTGCTTGGTTTGCTTAAAAAAGAAAAAAATCCCTGGACTGCTCCATGTTCTCTTTGCTGCCTGAAGTCTAGTCTGCACCAGTAAAACCTTGGGCTTATCCCAGAATTGGGACACGGCCATTTGCAGAATGTTTGTCATTCTGATATTTATTTATTTTCTATTTCAAAAAAAAAAATACTGTGGGAGAGCAACAACTTAAGAAAATAGTTAAACTACAAATTCATGCAGATTTCCTGTTTTGCTTCTTAACAAAACCTCAAAACCACTTTGAACAAGTTTCCCACCTCAGCTAAGGGTGGAGTTGTGTACACCCCACACGTGGCCTGCAGAATTGCACCCAAGGACAATAGCACCTCTCCTTTGGCATGGTGGGGCCAAATTTACTGCTAGCAGAGCAGTCAATACGTGCGCCTGTGCATGACTGCCCAAAAGAGCTTCTGACTCAGCCAAGTACATTGGAAAACTTCAACTTTTCTATTTCCAACAGAACAGACTGAACAGTGGAGATGTGGCAGAACAGAAGCTGGAGGCATTTGGTAAAGGGATGCCTCTCCGAGACGCCGGGCAGATATTGGCTGTTGTCGGTACACTGGGCAATCTGTCATAATTTAATTGATTTGATCTGGTGAGAAAGCATCTTGGTAAATAAGAAGAGCAGAGAAATCTATTGCACTGAAATTAATGGTTGTTGCCTGATCTCCTCTTAAATGAATTCATTGCAATCTGAAGCAATGCATGCATTTTGCAAACCCAGCGTTCTTTGGCTCCTACAGTGCATTATGACATTACTTCAGGCAGTAAGGAAGATCTTATTTGTGATATAGTGCGCTGTGGTAGATAGTAAAGCAGCTAGATGCCTGGGAACTCTGGATGGAGCTATGGCATTTGGGTGTGTAATTCTAAGTAACAATAAGCAGTGCTTAACATTTCCTCCCACACTTAGAAGCGTACCCATTAAAAGTTTAGCCAAGTCAGCTGTGCAAGTTCTTGCATAAAAGGACAAACTGCTAAAACGCTAATAGAAGCCACTCTTATGTTAGAATGGGTAGAGCAGGATGCATTAACCCACATTCTCCTTCTCTACTGCTAATGGGAGAGAGTCTTGCTGAGATCAAAGAAACCCCTAGCAGGTAAAGATGATAATAAATCAGGCTCAAGCCCAGGTTCAGGACTCCTGAGTCTTTTTCTTGGCTCTGTTTCTGAGATGCTACATAGTTTGAAGGAGTCAGTGAATGTGATTTAGACCATCCATGAGTCAACTTAAGTCCCCGTGAGAATGAACTGGATGTGTCTAAGTCCCAGGGAATAGCTCAGTCCGTTTCAACTGAAGAAGAACCTACATCCCAGAGAAACTGAGTGTGTATATAAATCTGGGCAGTGTGTCTTGGACTTTAGAGTAACTTAAGCGCATAAGCATATGGTTTCGCATGTGTCCGGTGACCGACAACTCCTGGCAGTCCATTGTGACTCACAAGTGGGTGAGGAGCTGCTAATATCTCCCAAGGTGTTGAAAAGGGCCCACTTCATTAAGTCACGGCCTGACCAAACCCAACAGTTTTAGGTGACATTGAGCTAGCATGGAACACCTCAGCAAGAGAAATATGGGACATGTTTATATTGTTTTTGTGGGCCAAACCAGAAAGAGAGTCTATGCCTCTGGACTGCTTGTTACAGGCTGGCTTGTGTTCACACAGCTGACAGCCGGGAGCGTCTGGAGTGGGCAGAGCGATCCATGCTGCACAGAGCTTGATCCTGACCTCTACTGGGCAACATCTCCCTGTAGCCCTGGGGTACAATTATAGTTATTTCTGGGTTTTTTTTCCCTAACACAGATGCCAAAATAGGGGCTTTTCTGCAATCATCTGCTTCCTATGTGCTCTGGGAAGTGACAGGAGGGATACTAGGATTTGGGGACTTCAGACTAGCATTGTAATATTGCATCAGGTAAAGAGCCAAAGTGGTGTGGTGTACATCCACACTGTGCCTGGAGCAGAGCCTGGAGCACGCTATCATCTTGGCCATGCCCAGCTTTCCTCTTGGATGGAACAAATGGCTCCCTAATGGCCAGCTAACAAGTGCAGAGTGTGGAGGACCTGGATACCAGGATACAGGAGACAGACAAGTCAGTCTGGCAGTGTGGAAGCACCCGGGCATTCCTAAGTGCCAGCTAAGCCTGGAGCATGAGGGAATGCCGGTTCCCTGGCCTAACTCGATTCATGCCGTTTATCTGATAGAGCTCTAAAATAAAAGATTTGCAAGTGAAAGACCTCCCCTTCCACTGGGCTGAAACTCTCTAGCTTCTACATCTTACATTTCTGGTTGTTGAGTGGTCGACCTTCAGCAGGAGGAGGCAATGCCTCCACTCCAGCCTTACCTGTAGCCTGGTATAGTCCATGCAAGTGGAAATGCTGGGGTCAGCCCCCCTCAGGCTGGACAGCCTAGATCTCTAGTTTTCTGTTTTCTGGATAAGTGCTCAAACCATTAATATGTTGTGCTTCCTCCTCCCACTTATCCCACAACACAGGTACTTGCCCTTCAGATGGGAATTTGCATTTTTATTCCGACGTAGACAGGATTGCACACAGTTGAGCCTTGAATTAAGCACTTACCCAGCCACACTCCTGAGAATAATATTTCCTAGTGCCTACGCCTGAGTGGCTGCGTGCAACCACACTAAATCATCCCATGAAGGACCCACAGCTCACCATTCAGTTGATGGAGAAATGCGTGAACATCGCTTGGGTGCTACTTCAGAGGTATCCGTCTCTGTGTTGCTTGTATAGTTTGCATAGGCACCTGCCTTAAGTGATCTGAATCATTCTGCCGGAGCCAAGCACCTATTTTTTCAGATGTTGCAACAAATAAATTGAGTGCCTAAAGCAGGCAATCTCAATCTAGCCTTCAGGGTCTCCACGTTTACCGACTGATATAATGATATAATAGTCCTTGCCCAACTCAAAGAGCTGTTGCAAGATTTTAATTAATTAATACTGGCAAGGCTTTAAAACGTTGGAAATGAAATGAGGTCTATGAACGAAGTGTATTATTATGACTTGATGGCACTTTCTACTTCACTTTCACACCTTACCTGTGCACAGAGCAGGGCAGCTGCATCTCCTGATTCATCATGAATCATGAAGCCGCCTAATTAAAATGTGCATAGTATTGATATATTTACACTGGTTAAAATGTTCCAGGGAAGAGACATTACTTCTCACTCCAGTAATGCTGGCCAAAGTGCTGGCAGCTCCCCCCCTTTTTTTTTTTTCCCTGTTTCTCAGTATTATCTTATCTATACAGGAGTCCTCAGTCACCCAGTGCTCGGTTTAAGCAAGATGTGCCAGAAGGTAGCTGGAGATGAGAGAGTCCTACTAGGATCTGCAGAAGACCTACTTACTCCCCAGTGACAGTGTTGGCTAGCACAGGTTCTCATCTTGAGCACTACAGTCCCCCAGATAGCTTTTGGTCTTCCATTTCTCTAGTATGATTGATGTTAATCATGGCCATGCAGTTTCAATAGTGAGCAAGACACCCAAGAGAAGTTGATATCCCTGAAGTCCTTCTTGTGCTTAGCATCAGATTAGCACACAAAACTCCTTGGACTAAGTCCCTTGGTAGGTCACACCCTCTCATCAAATTACAAAATAGCTCATTAGGTTCTTAGTTGGGTTTAATTGTCTCTGTATGTAAATTCTTAATGAAGGCTGCTATAAACTTACTTGTTAAGCACTTTGCCTCTGCTGCTAAGCGAAACACAGGCAAATGTTACAGGGTGAAGACAGGAGAGAGGGGGAGCATCTGCCACTAAACACCCAAGGGATGCTGCCATTCAGCTAGCCACCAGGGAGAGATGGCCTCAGGAGGAGGAGGCTGGATGGGCCGTGCAGATGGCTGGTGTAGTCCTATCAGCAGGTCTCTTGCACCAGGGGCAGCTCTTTTCATGTGCATAACATGGTACTGGCAGCTTCTGTTGCTCCTGACAGTGTGCAGGAGGGGTCCCTGGCATTGCTGCTTGGCCCTCATGCACTGTCCTGATAGTGTTCAGTCCGCTAAATCGGACTGAATGATCCTTTTCTATTGACCCCTGCCACAGAATATTCATTTTTCCAACCCGTTACTGAAACTAGAAAGCATCATCCCTTCTGTTATTATCATCCTTATGTCTTATGCCCTCATCAAAGACAGGATTTGTGTTTGCCAGCAGGGATAATACCTAGTTCAGGAGATAAGAGATGCCTTGAAGGCCAAGTAAAACTTTACCGATATAAACTGTCCGGTGGTCAATGGAGTCTGATGTAAACTGCCCACTTTGAGTCAAGTTCAGACAGAAGTGAATGTCACAGGAGTGCGTCTCTCGATGACAGTTGACAAGCCAGTGGAGTTTGTGTTCTTTTTACATGTACTATTAGGTATTAAATATTCTACCTAATTTACACGTGGTGCTTTTCAGCAGTAAATCTCAGACTGGTTTTACAAGAAAGGTCGGTATCTTTACCCTCATTTCACGGGCAGATAAACCAAGGTGCAGGGAGGTCTAATGCCAGAAGGTTGGTGTCAGAGCGAGAAACAGCTAATTGCAACAGACTTAAATGCATCATTGTGCATGAGTGTCAGTAATTCTTATTGCAGCATCAACCGCAAAGTTATGCAGAGATACCAAAGACAGAAATAGAGCAGTACTGACCTCTTCTCTACAGATAGGGATGTGTTCTCCAGAGATTTTTTTTGCCCCCAGAACTGATAAATGACTTAAAGAAGAGCAGGTGCCATTTCTCCACCTGGGTGACTATGCCCAGAGGCAATAGAAGTAACTTTTAAGATATGGTTTCCCTCCTATTTACATCAAGCTAGTAGCAGTGCTTATTTTAACACAATTGCCAAGCGACTTTATTTTTAGATCTTGTCAGCGTAGTATCATTTTGTAATTCTTGCCTTGTTTAGAACAAGTAAAGACATTTCAATGGGAACATGAAATTCACTGGAAGAATTATTGCTGCCTCACAAATATATATTGATAGCCTAAGAAAGCAGTGATCTTCTCTTTCCCATAACGAGAAATGCTCCAAATCTATAAAGCATCCCTAATATTTTACTTTAAAAGACCAAATCACAAGTTGGGTTACCTTTCAGTAAGAACTTTATAGATTTTCCAGCTCGTAAGGAGTTCCGTAGGGAGTCTTATTTCATCCAAATGACACTGTTCTCTTGATGACTATCACACTCCTATAGGAAAATTTGCCAGTGGAGCATAATCTTGGTTTAAAAGGTCCTAGAAAATAATGCAAAATTGAATAGGAAAGGGAAAAAAAAGAAGAAAAGCAGGAAGAAGATGCAGTTTGTGAAATTCACACAAATAAGAAAAATCCAGTTGCTGTGAAGACTGATCAGCC
This sequence comes from Balaeniceps rex, assembly GCA_013401315.1. Lineage (NCBI taxonomy): Eukaryota > Metazoa > Chordata > Aves > Pelecaniformes > Balaenicipitidae > Balaeniceps > Balaeniceps rex. Next base: position 109,406 of record VYZW01002420.1, on the reverse strand, counting down.
ACGTTTATTTCTATAAATGTGTGTCAACTTGATATACTACACTTCTGTGTTTTATTCAATTACCACGTTTCAGAAGAACATAATAATTGCCATACTGCATACACCGCATCTGGTATCCCATCCAAAGAACGTGGAAGAGAAGGCATGTAGAAGAAGAAAATGGCACGATGTCTCTGTGGAAGGCATGTCTTCCTCCTTCCCCTGGTTAACGGATTGGCTTTTGTCCTTGTGAATCAGTTTTTATATCCCTTCTTTTTCTCTCCCAGCATAATCGTAAACACTCTTACCATCTACACTTCAGAAACTCATGGGGTTTTTTTTCTTCATAATACTTCCGATAAATCCTGCCACAGGAAGCAAAAGTTGAAATGTGACCAGTCTATTAGGAACAAAAACATTAAAGATGAGCGCCCTCATGGAAACCAGCTCCAGAGTAATAGCAACGATTCATAAAATATGAGGCTCAGCAGAGAGAAACTGTGGGCAGGGCTAAGATTTCAATAAGGACGCATCCTGATTTATGCTAGGTAGGACCTGGAGAAAGATTCCTTTACGCTGCCTGAATGCCTTCTGCCTTGGGTATTGCCAAAGGCGATGAAGTTTACAAAGAAAATTCATTTATCCATTAACGGGCAGCTACCTCTAAGGAGGGGAGTGACAGTTGTGTAGTGGTGTGCTGAAATCCCACACACATTTTAGGGACTGGAAGACTGTGAGTAGCATTACAACAGGTACTTGGAATTGCCCAGATGTGGTTTATTGTTTCCCAAATTTCTCTTGTTCTAACTAGGATTATATAAGATACTTTAAAGGCAAGTTTAAAGAAATAAATTTTCTGGACTGACTGCCAAGAAACCCAGAACTGTCTAACAACATGCAACCTATGAGTGCCTTTTTTCAGCAATAAGTGATATTTTTCAGGCTGCAGAATGACATTGTTTCATCCCTTGGGTTTTCATGCACTTTTTTTTTTTTTTGGCAGGGCTCTTTTATTGCACAATGATGATATATTTATTTTGACTTTTAATTTGCAGTCTTAGAATAGGCCTTTGATGGCTAGGAGAAGTCATGACAATTAAAAAGATTCCTCCCCGAGAAACAATATTCCATTTTTAACCATAATAGCTGGCCAAATTTTGAATGATTTCTTGAGGCTCTATCATGAACATATTTGTGGATCACCTACTAAAGACATCCATTAAGGGGGTTTTGATAGTTTAGGAGGCCTGAAGAAATCATGTTGGACAGTAATGTGATGCCAATATTGTCACAATAACTATAAAAGACCAAATCTTCATCTTCTTAAATTTCACCACTTAACATTTATGTAGATGAACACACCATTCCCTTAGCTATGCAATGAAGGATACCATCACGTATGAACAAATGGATTAATAACTCACCATTTCCCCACTTGATTTTCACTTGTCGGTTGATTTTGTCAGTGGAGCTACACTACTCGCTTCCAGTGCGCATTTATTCTCCAAAACACTACTTAGTTTCCTCTGAACTAGTGAGTCTGTTGAGTTTAAAAGAAGAAACCAGGGGATGTCTACATGTAACAGCACCATTCTTCATGAGAATTTTTTGAAGTCACAAAAACTGTGTGTATCCACAGAGCTTTACACAACCTAATAAATGACCAGTTGACACTGTGCCTCTAATTGTCCTCAACTGGAAGCAAAAATGCTGTCTGCGAGCCAAAGCTGATTAACGCTATTGGTTGATGAATCTTCTTTTTTTAAAAAAAGGAGCCAACAGCTCTGAATTTTCACAAGGACTGCCTCTTCTTTAGGGGAATTTTGATTTTTCCTGCTGTTTTGTTTGCTTAAAAAAAGTGGTGATGTCTAATCTTCAGGAACGTACCTCATCATCCAACCCACAAACTATTGGCAAAATAATAAACCTACACAGAATGTACTGTTAAATTCTTTTTTTTTTTTTTACTTCTTCCTTTCAGAGGTATAAATCACAGCTTTTTGCTTTTGCAAATTAAAGTGTAAGCTTTGCACTGGATAGTTGGCACCGTTTCTTCTGGCCAAATGTTCCATGCTGCTTCCAAAGAAACTGTGGACACTGAGTTGGCTATAGTTTGTCTTTGAACTCGTTTGCAAAACCTCAGTCTTTATAGGCCTCCAAGAAAAAATATACATAGTTTATTTATTAAGTTGCAGTTTAACTCTTTTGTGTGCAGAATTGCTGATGGTAATTCTATTGGTTTTTCATATTTTTTGTTTGTCTGGCTGTGTTCTTGCTGTTTACTTCTTCTAGTTTACATGAATGGCATCATCCTGTCATATAGGTCCAAAAAACCTATACATTTCTGATTATCTTACACGGGTTGAAAAGGATCCTGAATAGAGAACAGGTTTTTTGCTAGTTGGTTGCAAGACTAAGTTTCAAATAAACCATACTCAACTATTATTGAGTAAATATACTTCCCATTATATTTCCAGAAGTCTTCTCAGCTACATGTTTGCCTTTATGTCTTTGCAACATAGTAGACAAACAGTGCTATCGTTGCAGCTTTTGCTTTATCTAAGTTGTCTATTATGTATTTCTAAATAGTATGGAAATAGGCATGCACCATGGTCTCTCCATGGTCTCTCTCCATGAAGCGCTTGCTGGTTTTGTCTGTCAAATACAGTTTAAAGTTTTGATCAGCTGAATGTTCAGTAAGGAATAAATGAAAGTTATTTGTGTGTAAAACATCGCAGGTCTTGTGTTAATCTTGGACTTTTCCCTCTAGCATCCTTGTACTTCTTTCTTCTGCAATGCTTCCTTTCTATTGATGTGATGCCATCTTTGGTACTCTAACAAAGGGCTATATAAATGTTTGGAACCCAGAACAGATGTTTTTGGGCAGCTTTCATTCAGTTTGCCAAGTTCAGGCATGAAACAAGATCCTGACCGCTTGTGGTTACTGTAGATTGGATGATTTTTTCAAAGGAAGAATAAGCGTGCTGGGTCCAATGACTTCCTGTCTTCTGGCATCCTACCACATGTCTTCTTTACTATACCATAATGTTTCTCAAGTTTGCTTTTGTTTCACTCTCATAATTGGCTTTGTATATCCACTGACTGATCTGATTTTCCTATCGAGACAGGGCTGTTCACTCCAGATTTTCACTAGTGCAACTGAGAGGAAAATTTGGTCCGTATGCTCTGTAATAAGATATATCATCACTGTCAATATTTTTCTTCTTCCCATCACTCCCCTGCCATATGGCAACTTCACAGGAAAGAACTGAACTGCATATGTTCTAAGTAGGACTTCTTCATTCCCTGCAGAATCGAAGTTGGGTTTAATACCATTCAGATTTAAAAATGGAGGAAGTCCTTAATCCTTTAGCATGAGATTTTCATCTAACTTTAGCCACCCAAAAGTTAAGCAACCAGTAGAAACTAGTCATCTGAGCTCCTCCTATAGTCACTGGAGGAAGGATGCAACTTTGAGAGGGTGATTCATCTCATCCTAAGAGAAGACTTGAGGGAAATTTTGTTGTTGTGAACATAGGTGCAAATATCCTCAATACTCACTGGTCTTAATGGTCTTAATTGATGAATGGTCTTAATTGATGAATTGAGCAGCAGACCCAAAGGCAACATCTATGCTGGTGGATTGAATGGGGATAGGAGATGATTTTTCTGAGGTGTAAGCAGTGAAGAAAGCAGTATAAGAGAATGAAAGATGAACTTGAGAGTTTTTCATTGGCATTGTCTGAAACTGGGACTTGGGTGCAAGTAGCAACCCAGGAGACAAGAGCCACTGTTAGCGAGACTTTTTGCATTAAGCAAATTTTAAAGACACTCATTCCCAGTACAGATGCTAGGGAATGACTGACAGTGACTGAGGAATACAATATTTATAAAGAAAGACTTCAGGACCCCGTTATACCTAAATGACTTTCTAAAACCTATCACACTACAGATCCCCCTTGAAGCCACCATTAGGAAACTGATCTCCAGAGGGTTTGTACCCAGGAAAACACTCAGTATCACACAAGTGCTTCTGCAAAGTTTCCGAGCTTTGCCTGCTGGATTTTAAGACTTGGGACAACTCTGCCTTAAAAACACTCACTGTTCACCACAGAGTACCCAGATCCAGCAACAAGCAGCGCAAAGTGTTTCAGCCACTTTCAACCACCGTTATGAGGCCCAGGGACCATGGGATAAATTCAGATGAATAACCCTATTTCTAAGTTGTTTCCAGGGAGTGTGTGGGTGTTGCAGACATTTAACTGCCAGGCTATTCATTTTTCTGCACTAATAGTTTCCATACTAGCTGACTGACCAGTCTCCCTGATGTGTTGCGTCAATTTTCTTATTAAATACGAAAATAATGAATGTTAGGAATGAGCCTAGAAAGCTCCTCATCTCCCAGATTGGGTCTTGGTGCCAAGTGTCTGGCTGGCATCGTCTCCAATATTCTGCAAACAACATCTGCATGAGCATGTCAGTTGTGTAACTCATAAAGTTAACGTAAGTGACTGCCGTGATTTGCTGAGCAGCACTGTTTAGAGCTGTTTTGCCAGAGGGAGGCTTTGCAGCATGTTGGGGAGACAGCCATGCCATGCCTTTCCTGGGAGAAGGAAGGGGTACCATGGGCAGGAATACATCATTTGCAGGAATGACTCTGGAGAGATTTCCCTCTCCCCCGCCAGGAGTCCTCTGGTCCCAGATGTGATTAACGATGCATCTCTGCTGAAAAGATCACTGCTGTGATGAGCTCAGAAAATGAGGGCTTTGGAGGCACCAACCCAGTAGCTGCCTCGGAGGTTGACCTGGACAGGGACAGCATGCCGGAGAGACGGGGGAGTTCAGAAGGATGCATACAAAACCCCAATCCCTGACTGACAGCACATCTCACTGCTGCTCTGCAGAGCCTCTGACAAGTCCAGTAACATCACTACTCATGAAAGAAGGGTCCAAGGTGCTTCTCCTCTACCCCACAGAACTTGACATGATGCTGTACAGGAAGGCGTTGCAGGCAGCAGGCTGGAGCCCTGTGACTCAAGTGCCATTTGCTTGCTGGGAACGTCGTGTCACTGCCTAGGAGAACAAACTTGGATGTTAGAGCTGAAAAGAGAGTCACATTTTACTTCCTTCCCTCTTAAGACCAGTGTATGTTATATATGCTATCAGCCACTTTAGCAGAGGCTAGACCCACCTTTCCTGTCCTTTGCACCGGTTTGTTGGAGTTTATTTCAACTGGTTATTTTAAAGCAGCATATGATAGCTCGTTTTTTGTAAAAAGGCTGAATTTTGGCATTTCTCATGCCAACACTTTCTTAAGTTCATTTTTTTCAAAAGCATATAAAATTATTGTCAGAAACAGGGCATGTCAGTAAACCGCTTCTAGACAGGTACTAGGAACATCCTTGTTTGCTGTTTATGTTAACCTTGGGCTAAAAATTGGCTCTTGTTCAATATCTGAAACTTTCCAAAGAAAACAGACGGCAATGTGTAAATAACTAAACCACACACGCGAAAATGACACTGAAATATAATGTGCCGGGTCAAACTTTAGTTGGGTTAAGTCAGGCATTTAGTGTAATCCTTCTTTACCCCACTTAAATGTCACATAGGTAAGTCATGACAGCTCACTCACTGCCAGGAAAAGCTTGCATTATCCTCAAGAATGAATTCAGGACCTCAGGAAGCTACCAAGTCAAATGAAAAACAGAGACAACAGGCAACGGCTTAGCGGCTTAAGCCATATGCCTCAGATCAGTCTAGCCATAATTTCAAATGCCAGCAGGATCATTACCAAGCTAATGCAGACCTATTGAGTACTTGGCCATTTACTACAGGCAGAACAAGTCCTTTGAGTTAAATCCTAAGAAATTAGATCCTTTGGGGTTTTAATGGCTATTAAAAATCACAGGATATTTTCATAAGGGGAGGAGTTTATTAATCTGATGCCCTTAACCAAATTAGCCTTTTCTTCCTACAAATACACTTTCAGTTCCTTATTGCAAAAGGAAGATGGGAGAGGAAGAGAGAACGAAACTCTCCAGTGATGTGCTTTATCTTGCAAGAGCTGCATGACTGCAACTCAAAGGCACAGTGAGTTTTTTTGCAACGAAAGCCCCAGGATGTTGTTCCTGGAGCTTCTGTACCAGTGGCTGGGCTACAGCTCTGGGTGCCTACTCTACATTTATGATTAAGCACTGGTCACCTCTTGCAGATTCGATTCGCTGGGTGTCCCAGGCACCTGGTATCCCACTGCAGTGAACGGTGTCTGCCGTGGGAAGGCTGTGCTGACCTGGCCTCCAGCACTTGTGGCTGCCTTGCAAAACCAGCCCACTGTCTGGTTTATGAGTGCAGTGAGCAGAGCGCTGCAGAGATACAGGGAAGACTCGTGAGCGTGAACACTTGCACATATATGCGGTGGCTTTTATTATCATCATTAGCCCACAATCACGAGAGCTGGTCAGGGATGAAAACCCTCTGTAATCTGATTATAACAAAAGATAGAGGGTAAAGGTGGATGCAGAAGCAATGAGACTGTATTGGTCAGTTGGATAGGATGGCCACTGACGTGACTGAAAGGGTTTGTAGGTACTACAGAAAAGGAGAGTAGGAAGGCAAACAGTGAGATAACTCTGTGGGTGATTAGAGGAAACTGCATCGAAGTGTAAGAAATGCCATGGGAGATAGTGCAGAAGTGTTTAATTTGAGAAATATATGGAAGGCCAATGGAAAACGGTGTGATAGATTAATCACAGACAGCAGCCACCATTTACGTAGAGAATGAGGGATGTTTTCTTGCTGATGGAATGTGGAAGGGTCTCCAATGTGAAGAGAAGGGCTGGGATTCAGCTCCAGACTCAGACACCTGAATGCGGGCAAAGGGATTAAAGACCAATTTGGGAGGAACGCAAAGGAAAACCAAGGTGATAATGAAAGTATGACTGTGATTACCACAGAGTAGATGCTCCATTTCTTAAAGATCAAGACTGGGTGCCTGCTAGCATGTATTCACACATGAATCACTTGGCTTGATAAAAAGATATTCAGTGAAATGCGATCCCTATCCTTAAAATCTGAGCATCTCTGTATTATGATTTATTGGTGTTCTGTATTTCCATCTGTCGTGGGTAGACCTTCAGCATTTCCAACGTCAGTGACTCAGTGCTGCTGATGCTGGGAAGTGGGCACTGGTCCAGCCTGGAGTTCTTCAACGTCCTTCTATGAAACACTGGCAAGATTCAGAGATGCTAAGTGGCTTTCCCAAACCTGGATTATATCGAGCCGGATCTCCTAATTCACTATTCTTTAGCAATCGGCTGATAACATTCTCGTGGCTTTGTTTTAATGATCTGTTATTTTGAAACTAGATGATGTTGGAAAATTGTCAGAATAGTTGAAAACAGCCAGTGAAGTGATATTTAGTGGATCATATAAGTTTTAATTCATTTTCTATTTTAGCTTTTTATTGAGACAGTTCACCCCAGTAAGGAAAAAACGCAAGTTGTCTTTTCCCTTTCAGCTTACACTTGTGGTGAGAAACACAATGTTTAAATTCTTAGTTTGGAATAACTAACTGCCTGAACAAACAATAAAACAGAAGAACAGACTTATCTGTAAGATAAAGACCTTGGAGCATTTTGGGAAGAATGTTTGAAAGATCAAAACATTACAGGTTTCTCAGCATTGCTGGGAATTGAAAAATAAACAGAATTAGCTAGAGATCTGGCTGAAAGAAAACAATTTCTAAGAAAAAAAAAGTCCTCCTAAATGCGTTGTTCTCTTTCCAGTGTTATATTAAGCCAAAAATTCCACTGGTGCTGAACAAGTAATTTATACCAGTGCAAATCCAAAGAGTTTCAACAAAGGTGAAGGAGGGCTTTTATGTTTAAAGTACCATTAACTGCAAAGGGTTTCAGAGCATTTTCCATGTTTAATTACTTCAACAGCATGCAGAGCAACAAAGGACAAATTTGAACTATCTTGCATGGGTTATGAAATGTCAAAGCCTGATAACTGATATAATACATGGTGCCTACATGGCTCAAAAGCCTAAGGAAGCAATTCTTTATTCCAGAGATTTCAGACCAAATGCCATCCAGCTTGGTACTCAGTGAAAATTGCAATGTAATGGATTTTCAGCCTGAAATGAGTTGGTTTGTAGTTAAGATCCTCTCGGAGATACGACCAAAGATTTGAATCAACATGACAGTTGCCTGTCCTTATGGACACAGACTAGATGACTGGTTAAGATTAGATATATAACTTTTAGATGGCTGGAATATTAGATAAATCCCTCCCTCCCTTGCCTCTTTCCTCATCTTCTGCACCGAGCCCCATCCATCTTTGCGACAGCACCATCGGAGTTACCCAGCGGAAAAGCTTTATAAGATCAGTTGGCAGAGAAGTGCAGGGGGAGCTTCCACTGTTACTAAAACATTATTCTCTGGGCAAAAGATGTTGAATCATCTTTTAGAGTTTGATCTTCTTCTCATTCAGCCACCATCCTAGCCATGTATTCCCACTGACTTTCATGTTAACTTTCACTTGCCTAGGGAAACCCACACTGGGTTTGGGCTTCCAATGAGATGACTCCCAAGTGCATTTCTGCCTGAAGGCAGGGAGAGTTTTCAGGACTAGGTTTAATCATGATAATGTGGCATGAGAGCTTTGGATCATGTTTTTTACTTGGACATTCACACCAACTGCACCGACTTTGTAGCACACCTTCAGCAAACTAGTACTTTTTAGACAGATATGAAGGCAAAGACCGTGTCTCCAGGGAAATGGCAGACTGGCTAGGTGGCATATGAATGAGGAAAATTGTGTTGTAGCAGAAACTGGATAGTTAAAGAGCAAATTGTTGTGTTAGTCTCATGCTCTGGCATGTCTTAGCCAGCGACTTAGCTGGTATTTTGTGATTCCATTACTCAGTGGCTTCAACTTTTGCTGTTTGTGGAGGATATAGGTGGGAAACTAAGCTTTAAATAGTGAGGGGCTATGAATGCAGACCCTCTGGCGCACCAGTATGACCTGTCGTGATGTTCCCCCATGGGAGAAGAGATCAAGCAATATTTTGTTGCTGGAGTGGGAGGAGAAAACACTTCTGTTGGAGGATCAGACCCATCTGCCCTTGATCCAGCATGCTTATACAGCTGGACTTGCATGATCTCTGCAGCCTCCCAAATGAATTGCAGCCTTGTACTCACTTTAGAGCCATCTATTACTCCCCACTGTGTATGTACCTACCTAAAAATCCATAACCGGTCTTGCATCGAATCAATGCTCACAGTCAACTTGTATCTAAACAAATTGAATAAAGCTAAGAGCTCTGAAGATCCTCTTATTTATCCCATGACAAGCAGAGAGACTCCCAGTTCTTCTGCTCCTGACACCTTTGTCAATAAAATCTGCAGATTGCACAATATAAAGTTGTTTTATAATTCATCTCCTTGACAATAACAGAACCTTTGAACAGGAATGCTTTATGTGGTTATCACAAGAACAGTGCTCAAGCAGAGGCTGCATCAGCAAAGTGCAAAAATAAAATTTTGTTCCTCTTGAAGAGTCACATTTCAAGCAATTTCTTGATGTAATGAAAAAAATCGGATTTGATTTTAAAGAAGAATTTATATTTGGCTGGCAATTAAATCATAAGTAAGAATCATAGGACTTATTAGATCATATATTCCATTCTCCTTCCACCGCAGGATCATTTTTCAGACCTGAGGTCTAATTTCATTATTTCAAAAGGACAAAACATCAGACTTATGGAAAGTAATGTAACTACTGCAGTATTCACCCTTTAAAGAAGGTTTTTAGGTATTGCCCCCAAAACTAACTGCTGGCAAAATAAACTGCAGGTGGAAACTAGATACCTGTTTCATTGATTCGAAGGTGATATCAGCTCACCTGCCTGCCCTAATTTGTATTCACAGCTATTTATGAGCACATAGTAGGAGAAGTTTTAAAAGTCATGCCCCAGATCTCTAATATGTACGTCATTTATTCTAAATTCACAGTTACAGCTGGAGCTGTTTCAGTCTGTTATGTGCTAGGTTTTAAAATAAAAGGTGGAATTTTCAAAGCCAAGCAGAGCACTTAGGCATGAAGTTTCATTCGTTTCAGTGGAAAGTTGTATGTTAAAGTCTTGGTCCTAGGATTTTCAGGTGGTTGGATTACATGTTTTAAGCAGTCATTTAAGATAACTTAATCTAAAAGAAAGAACCCAAAGTTGAATTTTAAACCCATTCTTGGTATTTCATTTGTCCCTGAGAAGAATTAAATTGATTGGTTTTTTTCGAATTTGAACTTTAATTCTTACCTTTAATATAATCGAAACAAAATTGACTGTGAAAGAATTGTTTTCAAGACAATTCTAGAACAAGATAATTGGACAGAGACCTCCATCTCCAGTTTATTACTTGGCTAAAGGTCCAGGAAAATGACTAAATGCCTGGGAATGAATGGAACTGACACTGATATAGTGGCATAATAGTTTGCATCTCAGTAATATTCAGCCAAGGACACTCTGAGGTTTTACCAAAAATAATCTAACAAGAGAAGTAATGTTTCCTCATTTTACAGATGTGTGATGAAGGCTTAGAGGTGTCAAGTGACTTGACTATTTCCTATGACTAGTTGGAAAAGATGGAAAAAAGTATCTATTAGCTTCCAATTTCTCTGTTTTTTTAATGCTCGATGCTGCGTTGGTGGAGGAGCTGAAATTTGTAGATTATTTGGAGCCTACCAGCGCAGCAAAGCCATGTGCACATGGTATAAAATATGCAACAGAGCCACGGCATACTAGTGGGTTTTGTATTTCAGTGGGACCAGTCTGTGCTTCAAATGTGTCATTATCCTTCATAAGGAAGTTTCTCTCTACTCTTGAATCAGCTCACATTGTTAATGTGCTCATCAGCCAACTCAGAAGGATATACAGACAGCTGCGAGGAATCTAATTAACATTTGACTACAAAAGAAGAAATTACAATCTACTGTACTATTTAAACTGTCAGCAAAGGTCTGGATTAGAAATGGGTTCAGTATTTCTCTGTAGCTTTTCCTCTGGTTTAATATAATAGAATCATAGTCATTAGAGGCGAAGAAAACCTATTAATTTATCTTGTCCATCTAGCATTACTGCTACTTTTACCCTTTGGATGACCCTAAGAAAACCTCTTCCTCTTTATGTTTGTCTCCATAAAACACCTGCAGATTGTTATCATCTCTACTTTTAGTCATCATTTACTTGGGTTTAAGTAATTCATGTAATGTGTCCCTGCAAATCAAAACCTTCATCATTCTTTCTATCTTCTTTTCTCCCTAAACACCTTATAGTGTTCCAGCACTATCTCCATCATGGTAAAGAGTGCTCTTACCATCCAGAAGAAGTACCTGTATTCTATATTAAAATCCATCTACTATTTAGTTTAAAGTCACTATTAGCGAAGGAATCATTCAAAGTCACTCCATGCTTTTTTTTGTAAAAGAGGAGAAAGAATAATTGCATTTCTGTGTGATAACTGCTCTTTTATGCATAGAAGATAGGGCAAAAGTATTATGAAGCACAGGGTAGTTTGAAAAGGAGTAGCTTTTTCAGATTAATCTGAATGTTCAGAGGGTTTTTTCTGAACAAATAGGAACAAACAACAAATTGTTTGGATCAGAGAGAGCGATTGTGTTGACAGCAGACATATGAATGATACTGTTTTTACAGATGGACTGGTGAGAATCAAATTGAAGCTATTGATCTGTATTTGTGTAGGCTCCTGCTAAACAGAAAGCTTTGAGGGCTTTGCCATTAGCAGCATGGGTCATTTTACCAACTAGGAAAGGCAACACGCTCTGTTTCTGTCGTACACGCTCCATTGCTAGCGCAACAGAAGATGTCTAGTCTTCAAAAAATGTCAAGAGCCCTTCTGTAGAGATGGGGATAATCCTTTTCAGATATAATTAAAAGCCTTTCCTCTTCCCTCAATGGACACACGCACAAAAGATAACTCTTTTGAGGCAATACATCAGCAGGCTGGAAAAAATCTAAGTTAACTTTTTAACTTCTCTGCATCTTCTGTTTAGTGGAGACTGAACACAGACTGCAAAGAGTAGGAAGTGACAATAAGTCCTCCGGTCTCAAATCGATTAGTGCCTTTGGAAGAGTGTAGAGAGAAGCACAGATCTTGCTTAAGGAGGGCAATTTTGGGTCTTCCCTCTCTAGAGCCTGTATTACAAGTTCTCATTTTGACCTCTAAAGGTCCCTTCCAACCCAAAGCATTCTATGATTCTATGATTCTACGATTAGTGACCGATCTTCTTGGGAATCTGAGCTGGTGGAAGCGAGCAAAGAGCTTATTTGTCATTGTGGCTGCTGGTGGGACTGGGACCACCACCAAGCTGATCCATTGGGAGCATATAATTGCAGCCAGTGGGCAGTAGGAGAGTGCAGTAAGTGTGAAAAGAAATACTTGGGCTAGCTCTCTTTTTTTTTTTCTTAAGTATATGATTCATGAAATTCATTTGTTGTTACAGGAAGGATGGTTTTATCAGCTGAAACATATTTCTTTCTTGTTTGCTTTGATATTATCAGACTTATGTAGAGGGTTCTCATTTCAATATGACATCCATGGACTGATGCTAGTAGATAAGGGCAAAGTATTTGTACCTTCGTAATCGGTTTCCCCCGTATGTAGAGTAACATTTCCCTTATCAGGGAACGGAAAAGTAATCGAGGTATCTGATTTCAAAACTTGCAAATATATCCCACTTGCCTTCAAGTCACTAGGAGGAGGAAGGGTGGAATGTGTTAACCTTAACCAAACTTTAGATCAAATTATGTCATCTCTGTGCTTCCATCCTCTAATACTCTTACCTAAGAATGCTGTAAGGTGAACTGAAGCACTGTTTTCTTCGTGCATGGATTATTCTTATTCATTTTTACTGTTTCTCCAGGTTAAGTGGAGATGATAAGAAAAAAGTCTACAGCTATAACATCTCCTCATGTATTGAAGAAAATCTTTTAAGAACTTTATCCACTTAAACAAAATACAGTTAAGTCCCAATTATTCATTTCCTTATTATCAGAAAAAAAATCATAAATCTTCAGTCTAGAAAAAATGAACTTCAGGAAGACAGCAACAGTCTACTGTAGTTACATTCATAGTTCTCTGCTGTTGTCAACAGAGTTGCCTTGCCAGAAAGGTCAGCAAAATACAGAGGAGCAGTTATCCATTCCCCTTCTCTTTTTTTCGACATTTCTGAAGCAGGGAGACGATGTTCTCTTTCCATCTGAGCTCAGCCATGGAAAAGACAACTTTAACCACTGATGTTTGGTGAGAATGACAGTTGTAGCAGAGTTGCCAATATAAGAATTTGTCAAAGCTCAGCACAGATTTAACAGTCACTGAAAACAATGCTAAATCTTTATTAAAGAAGGAATGTGGAAAGTTTTTCATAATTACTGTGCTCACATATATTATTTAAAGGCTGTGGGTTAAAACTGCCAGATTCATGCTCATTAGATTATCACCGGTGATAGGGTGTAACGGTGCTAAATAAAGCCTGTGTAGTAGGCAGGCTTGAACATACAGACCTTAATGCAATAAGTGTCTTTGCCCTAGAGTGACATATAGTATGAAATGGCCTTAAATTAGGAATGAAATACATTTCAAACCTTTTTAAACTGTAAAAGAGATATAATGAGAACATAATGTGAATCAGAGTTGGTCCAATAGCAGACAGAGATAGCCAAAACACTCTTTGTGGTGGTATCGGATACCAGGAGAGAGCTCTCAACAGCCAGAAGCAATTTTGTAGTCAGAACTGGATGAAGCTTGTGTAAGACCACGTTTCCACGCATTATACTGCAAATTGTTTTAAAAAAGTAAACAGCCCTTAACTACGGCGTGCTGCAGAACTCCATTAGAATGCCTTTTTAGCAAGGTTATGAATTTTCAGTAATTGCTGTGGTAATCCATATTTAGCATTTGCAGGATTACTTTTAATCAGCTTTGAGGATATGATTTGACACCGTTCATTTTATGCTTCAGCATTTAACCAGTTAGGCTGCAAAAAATGCCATCATTTTGCTGACTTAATTTAAAGCCAATAACAGTAAAACAGTGAGGGTAAGAGGGAAGAGGGAGATTTGGTTACCAGCAAAAGATGAGGAAAATGGCCATGTGCTGCTTTAAAAAACACACTCATTGGATCAATAATTGTGGTAATAAAACGAGACTTTGTTCTGCTGTAGTGTTTTTCCTCCGTAGATCTCGAGGCCCTTGTGCATTATGAGTCGAGTAGCATGTGTTCTGCATATTTCTACATATTTTTGTTTCTGTGGTTCTTAAATACATCACCTCTGTGTGTGTTATATATATTATTTCATTGCTGCTTTCTTCTCAATATGAAGTTTGCTGCAGCCTTCCTCTTAAATGCCTCATTGCTTCTAATCATGTACTAGGACCAAGTCAGTACGTTCCTTTTGCTCATGGGGTGACTGATGCTTTTATCAAAGATACTTTCTCCGAGGGATATATTGGGCTTTTGCCTAGACAATGGATATACAGAGGTTGATTTCCAATCAGATAGTTTCCAGCCAAGTGGTTCTTACCTTGTGCCTTTTCACTGTGTGTTTTACTGTGTTTCCTGAGAGGTGGAAAGATGTTAACGTGTTTCTGTACAGACTTGGTCACAGCTGGTCCAGATCCCTATCAGAGAATATATATATTAATAATTACTATTGATCGAGAACTTGGTGTTTATTTCAATGTTTGTTTTCTGTTTTGGTGGCCGCACGTGCGACTTCAGTTAACCTTGATGTTATTTATGAGACATGATGTTATTTATGATGTTATCAAGCTGAACATTTGCTGCTGGGACTGTCCTCAGGGAATCTGGGTCTGAGGTTTACAGACAGAAGAGGTTGTTAGGAACATCTGTGGTGACCTGCTGCAAAGCACAAACCAAACCCATCACCCAATTGCTCCAGCACAGGAAAGAGTGATTCTTAGTTACTATTGAAATAAACCTTCTTAGCTTGGTATTGAATGGGAGGAGATAGTCCGGCAAGATATAAAAGTGCCACGCTGTGGAGGATTTACCTTTCTTCTAGTAAATCTCCACTGTCAGAAAGTCGCCTCTTATTGCAGGTCCTTTTCTTCAGCCTCTATCCTTTGCCAAGACTGTCTGGCCTCGCTCAGAGGTGATCATGTGGGAAACAAAGTCATCTGTGCCTGGCAGGTCTAGAGGTTTGAACTCAGATCTTCCCCTTATTTACCAGGAAGATAAACTGTGCTGAGTTGGTCACACATTTTCAGAGCGGTGAAGTGAGTCCTCGAGCCTTGCTACACACAAATTCAACAAATCCTGCTAAAAAACAGGGGGAAACTGAGCGCTTTCATGATGCCTGTTTTTAAAATCACAGTGTTTGATAAAATATAAGCAGTGGTTTAGTCTATTTACAAGTCTACCCAAGATAAATTCCTAAGCGCAAATTCAAGTGACCCCCTCCAAAGGCTCTCCTGTGTGTTTAGTGAAAACATAATTGAGCTTAATGATGAGAAGAAAAGCACTGGATGCAATATTCTCAAAAAATGAAGTCTTTTTTTCTCTTCAGCAAGGACAGTAAACCCATAAGAGAGCAAGCATCCACCCTGCTCTACAGCCAGCCTGCCTCAACCCTTTCTTCAAGGTCTGAGAAAAGAGTTCAAAGAATTAGTGCCTGTTTCATGCTATTCTTGTAACAGGATCATCTCCACTAGCGACAGGAATTGGATGGGAGCAACTTTTATGATAACTGCAGCAGCCTGGGAGGGGGAATATGAAGTTGATTTTTAGCTTCAGGCATTGAGTCCAGCGAGCTATCTGCATGCAGCGCTCTGCGAATTGAAAATTCGTAAGTTTGAGGCAGACTCTGATTTTAGTTCACAGCCTCTGATTTTTATTAATGTTGTCAGTGTGTCATTGGAGAGGTACAAATGATTTGAAAGATATATATTCGAGTTCTTGAATGTGACCTTATCTAAATTTCTTATAATGCTCAGGAAATGTCCTCCAAATTTGAATGTCTCCTTTAATCCACATAGTTCCCGAGGCTTTTTTTCTCCCCCAGCCAATAAATGAAGAACACAGAGTGGTTTTTCTGCTCTACTCCTGAATGTCAGTCAATTGACTGAACCAAAGATAACAAGCATAGGAGTCCAATGCCTCTCAGATGTTCCTGTGATAAGTGCTAGTATCAGGTCCTGGGTAAATATATAGACCTGTTCTTGCTCCAGGTGAAATGAATAATACAACAACCATTAATTTCACTCACAGCCAGATTATACTTTAAACCAGACAATAAAAAACTTCTAACTTGGCAAAATCCATTGAGAAAAAACCAGTTGTTCGGTAGCCAGGCCAAGATGACAATTAAATGGGAATTGAAAATATGCTGGATCTCACCTGCGGCGCTGGCAAGGAGTGGAGCCCTGCTGCTGCCTCCCGTGTGCGCTGCGTTGCGCCTCTGCCATGGGCTCCCCAAGGCGACAGAGTGCGGGACCATGCCAAGGCACATCCAGGGTGTGAGGTCCTGCATGCCAGGAGACTATGCTAGAAGACATTGCTGGGAACACTCCAGAGCTCTTGCCCCTGCTTCATCTGGGGCCCAGGTATGCCCAACACTGTTCCCCCTTCCCCAGCATTGTGGTGGGCTGGAATTCAGCCTAGCTGACAAGTCATCAACACATTTGCACATCTCTCACCATGCCCTGCTTGCAAGACCTTGAGGCTGTGGTGGGGGTACGGAGGTCTGCTGAAGCGCAGGGGTGTGCAGGGTGGGAGCTGGAAGCTGGTGAGTTTTTGCAGCAGGGCAGAGCCTGGCTGGGAGTCCTCGATACAACGGCAAAGCAGAGGAAGGTTTCTGAGGGCATTTCCAAGGGGTGGAGTAGGAGCCGTTGTAGCTGAAGATACCCAGAGAAGAGTGAGGTTAAACAATATGAATACGCTGGCCAGGGAGGACATGTAGAAGACAGCCAAAGCCTGAAAGCCGGAATACTGCAACCTGGTGTAGCCGTGCAATATGTTAGAATGGTTCATCCGGGGAAAACATCATTGAAATGGGAGATGACAGCCCAGGGAAAGGTACGGTGGGCAATATGCTGCCGTCTTTCCAAACGGATCCTCAACCACATACGTGATGCTGGTGTCACCCATCACTGCAGTGCCACCATGGCTGTGTCTGGGGTGGCATGCAGGGGCTACACAGGGTGCAAGAGGAGGATGAGGGGGGTCGGGGGGGGAGCCCATCTCATGGAGGGAAGGAGCTGTGTGTGGGCGGGCAGCATGGGGTGAGGTATGCTGAGGATGAAAGACTATGAACACCGTTCAAGACAAAAATGAAACCTTTTAAAGGCCTTCAGGCTTCAGCAAGCAACTTAAGCACAAACACAACTTCAGGCATTTAAGTGGCATCAGTAAAGGCTGCGGGCTGAGTTCCCATTTCCAGAAAGCTGTTTTGATAGGTTTGGCAGGCTAAAACCCTAATAGGAGAAAATGCCTCTTTTATAATTTAAAAGTGGACTTCACGTAAGTGAGAATGAAGCCCAAGCGGACTCAGTCTGAGCTGCTGGATTGGAGCCTTAAGTGCAGGCTGGTCACAGAAATGTCTGTTGCTCAGATTTCAGTGCTCGTTTTTCTCCAGGAAAACTGTGTCTTTTTCATGCACAAGCCTGCATCTTCATTCAGCAATACTGCAGGGCTGTGCTGAGTTATCTGCATTGATCTGGTAAATGAAAGGCCCCTTGCTGGCAGCGAAGCACAAACTCTCCGAGCCCTGAAGCAAACTGGAACAAGGCAACTCAGACAAGCACAGGCAGTGTCCTGTTATTTATGCATGTATGTTTATAACATAGATGTGGATGTGTATACAAGTATTTAGTCAGAAAACATCCAATATCTACAGTCTCCCTGACCTTAAGATATTTTGGGTTGTTGTTGTTTTTTTTTTTTTTTTTAATTTCAAATTATTTCAAAAAAGAGAATTGACATGGAGGTACGATAGACCAAATATACGCATGCTTATGTATGTATAAAAATGTAACCTTTAGAAACCCTGAGAAGTGAATGACATCCTTAAACATAGACTAGCGGCCAAGAATAATGTTTGTACATGGGGCTCAGAAGTGTGCAGAATATAGTTTTTCATCAAATCATGGAAATTAGAGATAGAAAAGGCCTATTAGATCATCCTGGCCTTTCCCTTGGCACCAAGGTACAGGAGAGCAGGGAAAGAAACAAATAAACAAAAGCATTAAAGCTATAAAATGTCTATTTTTGCAGAAATCGCAGCGCAAACAGAAGTCCTGCGACAGCCGCTGTACTTTATGTTGTGCAGTTGTCAAAACTGATATACAGAAAGAAAAAAGAATTTGGAGCTTTCTTTAAATGCCTTGGGCTTTTCCTTTCTCATGTAACAAGTTTTCCATAAACCTTAATGTTGAGGTTTTTTTATCTTGTTTCCAATGTTGAGTGATTAAAAATAAAAAAGGGAGCTAATTACCATGACACCGACACAGCATTTTGTGTATTCAAAGAATTAATGATTCTTGTAGAGACCCTGTGAAACGGGTACGTAAATCTGCTATTTTGATAAGTGCTTTATCAGTGCCAATGGATTTATCAGCGACTATTGCTCTTGCTTTGTCCGTGAGGAAGACGAAGCAGAGGTGAAGTGCCCACGAAGGACAGCCAGTGGGTCGGTGGCTGAGCCAGGAAAAAATTCAGGAATTTCATCTGAGTTTTCCGATGTTTCAGGGTTGGACGCTTTCCCGCGTAGCTCTGAAGGGAGTAACTGAAGACACCAGCTCTTTGTAACCACTGAAGCAGAGCAATTCTATAGGCTGGGCACACCTGTACTAACTGCTAAAATCGTTACGGTCTTCGTTAATTAAGATTGGCACAGTGCTGGCTGCTAGTAATATATCGCTGTAATGGATATAGCTTTAAACATTTCGAAGTGGCAGCTGAAAAAGTTTTAACAGTGTCCACTTTGGATTAAGGGTCTACATTTTCTTTTATTTCTTGGCTGGTTTGGGTTGTTTCTTTTTAAAAAATTGTTGGCAATGCAACTATTGACTTTCAGAGAGAAGGATGAGGATTTTTTTGGTAACCGTAATGATTTTATCCCATTTGCCTTCATTTAATTTGGAAATGGAAACCATATCTTTAATGCTAATTAGGCAGCACATTACTTAGTCTTCCTGTCCTCGTGTAAATAACAATTAGCAATAATTTAGCAGTTGTACACTCTGGCATCTTCTAAGCCATACCATTGTATACCATTCCAAATTCTTTTGCATTAATTAGGATCATAAGCCAATCAGCACTAATTAAGAAGAAAATAAGTGTAATAACAAACGAAACAAAGCTAGTGATTTGTATCTGTTCAGTAGTTCTTTTTCCCTCTGCAGTTTATCAAATAGTTGTAATGCGTAGGAACTTCTTCTAATTGAAACTAATTATGAGGTTTCCCCTGCTACTTTGAGCCTCATGTTCAAATCCCACGAAGCTCATTAAATAAGTAACAAAGCTGGAATCTTTAGCACATATTGTAACTTGGTTCACGTTAATTAGCACCACGTTTTGGAGGCGGTAAGAGGCTGCTCAGCAGCAAACGCTACCTAAAGGGACATTAGGTAGGGATTTTTGCAGATCTAAGAGGCTACGCAGAGACCTGATCCGGGTATTATCAGATATGGCTGAAATGTCACTTCTCCGCCTCAAGACTGTATACTAAATATGGCACTTTTGCAATTCAGCCCATTTTGACCCTGTCTTAATGTCTGTTGTTATTTGGAGCAAGCATCTGGGGAAATGTAGGTACTTAAATATACAGTCATTACATCTGAAGGTCATTCCTGTCTATTGGTGGCTGTGTCATAAAATAGCATGCATTTTCCACTGCTGTTTTGGGTATCATTAGCACCATTTCACTTTCAGAAGCTGGGCAGCAATCTAGATGCCAGCATCTTTGCAGATCCCAGGCCTATTTAACAGACTGAAATTGCTACATGATGTTTAATGATGCTAAAAATATATATGATGGTATGTGCCATCTCCATTTAGTTGTATGCAGTAATTTAAAGGTAGGCAGTCGGCAAGTGTCAAATACAGTTCAGGGTGGATGAAAGAAATCCACAGACCTATAGTTTTGTGTCTTCTCACTACAAATTCACCTCATCTTAAGCAGTTTTCTGTACAATCTTATGAGACAGAGCCACACACTGATCTTACAACAGGCTGCTGCCTTGCTGCTGTACTGCCACTCTCAATCTTCATGGACAAAGACACGCATGACCTGATCTTATTGGAAAATCTCACATGCCCTGAAACCAGACTGAGTCAGAACAAATCACAGTCTAGTTTGTGATTACACGCTATCCCTTTCCAGCTGACATTGCTTTGAGTTTGCTAATTAATTGACTAATTAATTAAAATACCCTACAAGTGGTGCAGTAACTCTGACACCTTGGATATTTTGTAGTTGTTGGATCTTCTTTGACTTCCCAGTTGTGCGTGTGCAGATTGTCAGAGATCTCTCACCCCACCACCAGCCCCCAACTGCTCTTCTTGGGACTGTGAGTCTGGCCCAAAAGCCAAGCACAGATGCAGGATCACACTCCTGAGGTTTACCATTGCTTTCTTCCTGCCTATGAAGACTGTATCTGGGCAGCTTGCAGACAGGGTCCAGTGGTAACTGGTAACTCCCACTGTAGCCAAAGCAAGAAATGTCCTCATGTAAATCAGGAAGGAAGAAGTGCCAGTGCCTTTTTTTCCCCTCTGCATTTCCAGACAAATTGTTTTTATCGAATGACTATTATCATTTGAAGTACTGTTTAAATGAGTGCTGTGAAAAAGACCACAAAGTATCATTGCAGTCTTCCCAGATGAAAAAAGAAGCCCTATGTAAATTATGAAACTCTGAAAAAGTGTGTGATCCAAAATTATTGAAAAAATGTAAAATGCCTCTTCTTGAAATGGTCACCAAATGGAGATACTTCCAAGGACACAGTAAACGTATTCATGAAGGCAATCCACAAATCAGTTATTTTTTTTCCCTTGCTATGGATGAGAAGACCAACACACATGACATACACAGCCTGCAGATTTTTAGTGTGGGTACATCAGAGAGTATAGGGATCCGCGCTGTTAGAAAAGTTGTCCTCTACCAGCGATGGAAGATGTAGTCTTTCACCTGGACAGCTTAGTCCATAAATGATCATACCTAGAGCACTGACTTGTTCAAGTCCTTCTTCATGAAGTTGAATCCAGTGGTGTCAATGTTCTATTGCCCTGTTATGTGTCACAACCAAGCAGGGTGTGGATGCTGATGTGTTTATCTGAAT
This sequence comes from Balaeniceps rex, assembly GCA_013401315.1. Classification (NCBI taxonomy): domain Eukaryota; kingdom Metazoa; phylum Chordata; class Aves; order Pelecaniformes; family Balaenicipitidae; genus Balaeniceps; species Balaeniceps rex. The sequence continues at coordinate 88,050 of VYZW01002420.1, read as the reverse complement.
CAATGAGTGAGTCGAAGGACTTCCTTTTCTGGGTAATTAAAGCCTATCATCTCTAGTAAAAACCTTTGGTGGTTCCTGGATGTCAGAGAAGCAATGTGCTGGGAGGTGTCTCCGAAGGCCACTTTGATGACCTGCCTTCTCCTAACACTACCCTCCGAGGAGCAGCAGGGACCATGACTGATGTTACATTACATTACATAATGCTACTTTTAGTCACATTAGATGTTTCTGAGGAAGAAATAGAATAATTTCTAGAATTATTATATTAATAGAATAAATTCAGCTTCCCATTTTTGCTTTTCACTTTCAAGCACCTGGGGAAGTTATATAGAGGAAAATGGCTACAAGAGGCTCCTCCTCCCTCCTTGTGCAAGCTGGAAGCTTCAGTATACATCAAAATTAACCTATAGTACTCTATTTTCTATGGCATGCCTCTAAAAAAAAGAAAACAGGCAATGTTTTTCTTAGGAATATATCAAAACAGTTTAATAACTGCAGGAAACCTCCTAAGGGTTTGCTGCTGGTCAAAAGTAACACTATTCACATTAGGTTTCTTTATCTGAACATAAAATAACTTCCGATTAAAAATGTAAAAAATAAAATAAAATTGAAGCTTAATTTGGTGTTTCCAACAGAAAACATGTATGTCTAAAAAGAAGTAAAAGAAGTAAGAAACTACGTTTAAGGAAAAATAAAACAAGTATTGCAGTATTTCAACGTATAAATAGCTTGTTTCTGAGCAACCCAAAAAAGCACAAATGACAAAAACTGTCCAGTTTCTGTGTGTTTAAAATTCAAGAGTGGGCCCTAGAAAGAACTAACTGGGGAGACCTGCTCTCGAACCCCCTGCAGACACAGCAGAAGACCACCAAGGTTTTGTAACTCATGAGGACTTTTAGCCATGTCCTGATGGGAATCTGAAGGCCAAACGAGTCAGGGAACAACAGTATTTTTTAATACTTGGAGAAGACTTTACCAATGGTGCACATGAAGGAAGGGGAAGGGAAAATGAGGGGAATTTCGACTCTACAGTCCTTGTATTGTGGAAAACAAAGCCAAAAAGGAATCACCAGGATGTTTTTTCCTTCTAATGGGACTTTTTTTTCATATACCTTTCAATTGTTTCTAATTATGATCAGTAAAGACGTGGCTGTGACAACCGCAGGTGAGGAATGCTGGTACTTTCCTCTCTTTCAGAGGCCCTTTGAGGTTTGGTTCACTAAAATCTGTAAAATGCTTTGAGATCTTTGTCTGAAACACACGAAATAACAAAAATGAAGTGAATCGCAACCCCTTTCTTCTATAATTAACCTAGGCAGAGAGGTTTGTTATTGTTGAAATTGTTGGGGGAAAATCTGGCACATCTCTAAGGCAATTCTGCTTTTTGCCTTGATCTGAGCTGGAAAGGGTTAAAATTAGAGGCAGTCTTACCTTCAGAAATGGAGAGGGAGAGGGAGAGAAGGAGAAAGAGAAAGAAAGAAACAAATACAAAAAAAAAAGCCCCTTTTTTTGTGGAAAGGATTGGCTTCTGATTTCAATTATTTCTGAGTTGTAAACATTTTCAGGGACAAGGAATTCCTTTGCATACACATATTGCTATTTGCAAAAACCAGGGCCAGTCCAGTGGAATTTTGTTTTTGTCTCAACAGAGTCATTTTATTCATCTGGGAGATTTTATTTAATACCCTGGTATTAATGACAGCAAGAAATTAAACAGTTGTTTCACTCATTTTTCTTCTTTTCAGTGTGTGTGTCTTTCCTCCCACCACCCCCCCACCCCCGTATCTTTATAATTATGTTTTAAGACCGTAAATGTTTCCAAAGGTAGTGCCAGATTTAAAATACTGGTTGTTATTACAATGTGTGGGTGGCTTTACCCTCTCTGTTCGCAGCCTCCAGCTTTTATCTGCCCTGCTTCAATCCTCCTACTATAAGAGAGGAATCCAAGAAAATGAACTCATTTAGGGGAGAAGCAGCTTGACTCCTTTTATGATGATTATGATTATTTTAGTCTGGAGCGACTACCCTTTAGCAGGTAAAACCAAAAATGAAAGGAAAAGAAAAAAGCTTTGAAAGCTTAAATTTTGATGCAATAAATCAATCAAGCAGGCAGCCCCTGTCTCCCAGGCTCATTTTCATCTCATCCCTCTGGTTGCAAGAAAGTTACTCCTGTTTCGTGCTGCCACGGTGGAGATGGAATCAGACCCTCATTCTCCGCCAAGCATGTTTAAAGCAGAAAGACATTTTTGTAGGCTGCCACGGCATATCCCAAGCCCTGCTGTCCTTTCTGCTGCGTACAAGGAGTGTGAAGCAAACACCGCACGCTGCAACAGGCACAGGGAAGAGGAAAGGGATAATAGAGACGGTGTCGTCCTCCCCTGAGTGCCGTAAATTTGCAGCCGGCACGGATGCGAGGAAGGAAGGTGATGTGGGTACCATTTCGTAGGGCTGTGTTGCAGGTGAAAGGATGTAGGATTCTGGTTAATTCATTTGCATTGCGTGTTTCTGCTGACGCCACACGTGAGCGATGGACAGTTGCAGCATCTAAAACGCAGCACTCGTAGATACTGCGCTGTGCAAGTGGACTCAAACCCAGAACCACTGACCCAACCAGCCCAGCATCGTGTGAGGAAGGTGGGTGAGGAAGGGGTCAGTACAGCTTGGTCAATGCAAACGGTGACTTCATTCATCCAAAAGCATCTACTTTAGGTTGGGCTGAGGTGCCCCTTAAACTCTGTTGGCTATGATGACTAGTTTCTGCTCCTGATAAAGGGCTTGCTCAGAAATCAGTGTTTCCACTTGTAGACAGCCATGTTCAGTCTGATGAGTCCCACTCTGCTCTCTGGGAAGGAGGCAAAAAGAGGTGTTTTCAAGGCAGGTTTGTCCTGCCTGGGTGATAAATGAGTCATATTGGCAGGATGCTCTGAGAGCAGCTCACTGCGGCGCTACAGCTTTTAGAGCTGAGCTGGTCCCCCTCCGACTGCCTCTGGGTGCTGGCAGAGCACAGAGAAAACTCATTGCATGCTCTGAGCACTGTCCTGGGAGCTGGCAGGTTTGGGTCCCGCTGAGGCTGAGGATGGGTTAAAGTCGCATTTCCCATTTTTCTGGGTAAATGCTCTAATACTGGCAGCGGGCTTCCCTTGCATTCATGGGGGAATGGGCGTTGCTGATGTGGGTGGCAAAGAGGCTTTGAAATGAGCAAAGGTGCTGGATGATGGGTTGGAGTCCAGATGGACCTCTTGCTCCCTGTTTTCTCCTGGTTAACTGGGATAGAGGGATCACACTTCAGAGATGCTTTTCTCTGCACCCAACCAGGTAACATAGAGGGACCAGCCAGTCTGGGAGCACCAACTCCCACTCAGCATCTCTGAGTGGTGGTATCAGCACCCCTGTGTTGACACGGCTTTCCTGGCCCTTCCTCGGGGTTTATCCTGGAGGAAGATCTTACAGGAGGAGCCAAGCATCCCTGAAGCGTTGTCCTTGGAACACCTCACTGCAGGAGGGAAACGGAGGCATGGGGACAGAGCAATTTGCTCCAGGAGCAGGGAAACTCCAGAGCTGCAGCAAAACCCCCAGAGCAGCCAGAGACTTCCCATTCTTTTCTTTACCTGTTAATGTGATTCTTTGTAATCATTACAGTTTCCCCTATATTTGAATGAAGAGGGCCATAAAAGTTTAGCGTTATCTGCCTACCTGCTCTCCTGATTATCCGGGCTCATATATGACTACTGTCGGCTCATTATCAGCATGGCACTGATCTGAACTTTGAGTTTACTGCTCTGTGGAAACACGGTAGCTACCCAGTAATGTGGTTATTTCAGCAGGCACCCTTTTTTTTCTATAAGATAAGAAGACAGTTGTATCTGTTTAGTGCTATCATAAAGTTGTGTTAGTTTCTCAATAAAAAGGAGTCTCTGCTTGCTGTTAAGCAGCAAGAGAGCAGCTTAGCTTTGAAACCAGGGCTTCAATGAACCCAACTTCTGTTTAATGAACTGATGGCTTGCACTTTTGATGTATCTGTTGATCCTTTAATCAGCAGAACTTTACCGAAATCAGGAGGTTTCCTGATATGTTAAAAATTCTGACAAGTCAACTGCAAGGTTGTAATCTCAGGTCATTTTCTTCGCCCTCCCCTCCTCTGTAGGGCAACAAAATGTTTGTGTTGCTTCAATCCTTACTGCTTCAAAGCTCTTTGAAACATGGCAGTGTGGTTTGAACTCACAGCTATGCAGTCAAATTCTGTCTCTGGCATTTTAACTTCAGCTGTTTATGTTCCAACTAATTAGCCATAACGTGCTGGATGGGGGATAATATATTAGATATGTTATGACTCTTTCCCTGGGCAGTAGTAGGTGGCAATTCTCCATCAGTGACCTGAAAGTGCAAGAGCTGGTTTTTCCCAGCTTTTCTGGGGAAGCAAATATTTAAGCTAAAGACACTTGATTTTTGCTACTATGGATTATGGTCGGTTTTGATTACATTTTCTGTCTCAAAAGCTATTAGTATATTCTAAACACATGTAAGTAAATTCTCAAGTGAGAGCAAAAGTGTTTGGGAAAGTCTGTGTGCCACCCAGACCAGAGGCTGTAGGCTGGAAAGAAATTATGTGAAAGAAAAGGAAAAAAAAAAAAAGTCCATATTGTATCATTTAAGTCCTTTATACACAAAATAGTCTGGAATCCTGCTGAGACCCCTGACTTGAGTTTGGGCTCTGAACCCCCTAGTAGTCCATTAAAAAGAGAGGGGATATTTGCAAAGACGGGGCAAAAGCATGCAGCTGTGCTAATGTTTCGAGATTCTCATAACTCAGGTTCTGGTTTAGCAGCATCTGTAAAATTAACAGCTTCAAGTTTGGTTCATCCACAGGAAAGGGGAGTCTGCTGAACACATGGGGTCTTAGCATAATATTAACACTTGTTTGCAGAGAGATCACACAGAGAGCTGCATATGGTTGGGTTTAAGCTGTTCCCGGGGTGCTGAGGGCATTTCTGATGAGCTGGGGTTGGTATTAACACCAGTGTGGTTCAGGGTATGGAGATGCTGTGAACTTTTTGGAGTGCCACAGCCTGTTTGTTGGACTGGTTTTGAGTCTACAGGTGATTCTGAGGGACCTGGCCACCTGCAGCAGCCTCAGGCTTTCTTCTGGTGCTGGCCTGCTTCTTTGTAGGTCTCTGGCCAACAGAAATCATATGGCTGAGAAAAAAGGTTTCAGCATTTTATAGTTTCCAGAGAATAACATTGCCAACTGCCTAAGCGCTCATCATTGTGGATTTCCCCTGCATTGGTGGTGGGAAATGAGAAACCTGATGACTTCCTCAGGATGAACTTCAGGAGGAGAGAAGAGCTCAAAGAGATGGCAAAGCCACCCTTGCGGCTTTTCATTTCTAGTTTGGGATTAGAGGATATTATTTGTTGCTCTGTCTCCCTGCCCATTTATCCACCTGTCTGTTCTCACATCCACATCTATCACACTGTCTGTTCGCAGCGGTCATGGCAGTCCATTTTTGATGTATATAAATCGCAATAATATCACAGCCACAGGCTGTGTCACGTTATTGTCAGCTCAATGGAGTTATATCTGCATTTACTAGAAGGCAAGAGGAAACTGCAGTGCTCCGCAACTCCAGGAGCTCAAAACCTGCTCGTTTGGAGGGAGTCACCATTTGCCCTCTGTCTCTGGCCTTCCTTTGCAGGCAGTGAATGCTTTTTCTCACTCCACCGTCAACGAATCCCTAATGGATAAAAAGAGCAACAAAAGCACTTAATTTGCTCCTTAAAACCTATTTTTTTTCCTGCTGCGCAAGGGCCAAGAACAATGTTTCCCTCCTGCCTGTCCCATGTAGTTCAGGCAGATTTACTTCATTTTTCTCAGAACCACACAAACTTTTGAAGACAGAAAGATGAAAAAAAAGACTGACAAGAAACCTCACCAAAGTCTTCAGGGATGTCTTTATGCTTTTTATTCTCCAATTCGACTCCCAGAAATGAGTGCCTCACTTTGTCAGAGGGAAGGTGCAGTAGCCATCCTTACCCCACACGACTTAGGGCTTCCATTGAACAGATGCCATCAGCACGATGCCAACGCGGCCACCTCCGGTGTGCACGCATCGTCTTTGGCAAATGTTTCTTGACCAGGTCAGCTGGCAGATCCATTTGCCATGCTGCGCTGGACGAATTGTAGGCTCTGGCCCTCAGTCCCATGAAATATGTCAGGATGCCGTGCATGCGTTGCCTCTCTAATTGCCCTTCCCTCTCAGCCTACATGTAGCCCTGATGTCTTTATTTAAAACCTCAGTGGCATAATATTTATACCCAAACCCTTTAATCTATTCCTGTCTTTATCAGAGGAAGATAACATTTGTTTGGGGGCAGTAGCTTTTTTTAATTTTTTAATTATTACTATGTCCCCAGCATAAATTAGCCACTTAGTAGGCAAGTAGCAAGGGGCAAATTTCTGGAGAGAAGGTAACCCATCAAGGTCAGATGAAAAACAGAGCTGAGCTACTGCCAGTTCCTTTGTCAAGGCCAGTAAGGGAAATTGGGGCCTGTTTTCTTAAAGCCAGCAGAGCTTGCGTTGACAAAAAGAACCACGGAGACTGAAAAGAGGTCAGTGAGTAATGCGTGTTGGAGCCAGGACAAGGGAATAACAGCACCGAGTGCCTGCAGAGGAAGACAAACAGCAGTGGTAATGTGGGCTACACAGCAATATTGCTAAACTGTTTTCAGTACAAACCTTCCTGAAAGGCTGTCGGCTCTGAACGGGGCAATGCCAGAGCCAGCCCATTCCTTCCGCTTCCTCCAGCATCTTCCCAGTCGCAGGAGCACGTCTGCTGTCGTTGCAGCAAGCGCCACGCAGCTTGAGGAGAGATTTTTGTGCTGTTATAATTAAAGCTATTATTCTCATACACAGCCAATAGTTAGATAATCTAGGTCATCACGTACGCACAGCCTGCAAGGGTGATCATCATAGCTGTGAGAGCTCTTTCCAGGGCTAAGTCTTACAGTACGGTGTCAAAGAGCGTAAAGGAGGCTGTGTGACATATTTACTTACAGCGAAGTGTCATGTTCAGTTCTGCTCAGGGGACTTGTTCATCTGCCCATGTAAGCAGTGACAAACCCGTGGCAGAAGGACCGGGGCGATGACCCCTGAGAAACATTTCAGACAAGCATTTCAGCATAAGTTCTGCCCCGACACCAGCTTTTAATAACCCATAATTTTTATATTACCTATACATGTGTATATATTTACGTATGTATATCCATCTATATATACACATATATAAAAACAACCTTTCAAAAGCGCCTAGTGCCTTGCTCGCCCAGTTGAGGGTCCTTTAAAAGCCCTTTTCGGCAGATGCTTGGCAGCTTGAGAAAATCTCTTCTTTCAAATGAAGCACCCGCAGCACTGTCCTTCCCACATCAGAAGACAGTTTTTAAGCCCTCCCCTTCAGTAACCAAAACTAAATTAATCTAACATCAGGAGAGGCTCGTACAAGGAAAACCTATCAGACTTTGAAATAGTGTCCCCCAGGGAAGTTGGGGAAGCCCAGTCATTTAAGGCTGAATGGATTGACCTATTCTGGGATGGCTGGAAGGATGGGCTAGCTGAGCTAATATTGCTTTTCCATTTCTAATATATCTGACCTAAACTTGGACTGTCGAGACCCACCAACGCAGGCAGATATGCTTTCAAGGAACACACCAGAAAATGAGGAACAGCATTTTTAGTAGGCAGACAAGTCATAACCACAGGATCCCTGGACATTCAGTTGTGGCTTTTTGTCTTCTTCCCTCTCCAAATTCTGTGCTAAGACACTTTGCTCTCCAAAAGTAGCAAGGGCTCAGGCCTCCTATTTCTGAACTGATGTCATCTTGTTTGGGAACTTGGGAACAGTTAAAGATAGAAAAGAAGAGACTATGGAAGGAACATGGAAGAAAAAAAGTGCTGGGAGATCAAATGTGTGCCTTGTTATGGTGCAGGTTTTAAGTAAATGACAAATATCGCTCCAAGCAGGAAAACTAAACTTTGAGTTAGAAACATGAATATTAATGTTCAGACATAACTTGGTTTTTCCTCCCACTTGCCATCATCTGTGGAGTCTAAGTAAATAAAGTATTACTTAATTTTCAGGGTGATTGTTGAGGATACGAATGATTCTAAGCCTAAGCGGGCGTACATATACATATATTTATTTTCTTCTGCATTTCAGTTTCTGTAACCCAAATTCTTTGGGGAATCTCTGTTGCAATAGTTTCATCATTCTTCCCCTCTGAAAGTTGGGCTTTGAGAATAAACAAACTATATAAATTGTGTCACGTTAGCTTCAGGGATGAGATGGTATCCCTGCAGGAAAAAAAAATGCTGTAGGATTACTACAGCAACCAATTACACTGACATTCCCCCATCAAAAGCTGCATCTTGAGCAGAGATCCAGTGTCAGAGATTTGGCATAATACCCCTTCAACACAATTCAGTCCACGATTGCAGGAACAATACATAGTGAGAAAGCTGTTCTTAGGGGAAAGCAACTTTTCTGTAGACTGGCAGCTGGTTTAGCCTTAGCAATGTGTAACGCTGGTCACAGCCTCTCTTCTCTACCTCATTTCCTACAGGGCAAAAGAGCAAGGGGATGTGAAATGTGGGAAATGAACTGAAAGTCTCAGTAATTGCTCCCCTTGGAGATGAACACAGACCAGGTCTGTCCTGGAGTGTGATTTTACTGTAAGGAACAAAATCCAGGCTGGAGGATAAGGATAGTCCCCAGAAAGTCTTTGGGGGAAAGTAATAAGGTGTTCACCTAAGAGTTTTTTAACTGCATTTTAGTTCAAGGGGATGGTATCTGTCACACTGGAGAAGACTAACCTATGCATCACTCAAAATCTGTGAAAGCCCTTTTTTTTGAGCTGCTGAGCTCAAAAATCAGTCCGTACGAACCTTCTCTGTAAGCCCATGTAGCTTAAACAGCACGACCTCCATTTTGTCTAACTTAGGATCCGGTCCCTCATGGACAGTTTTCCCAATTTTCTGAGCCTCGTAGACTGATTTTGTGAGAGACTTTTGTTGTGCTTATTTAGGAGTGCAATCAACAATATCTCCTTACACCACCACACTAATACCTCCCCAACACCTCTGTCTCCTCCTGACTGCAGAAGTGCAGGACTTGTCTTCCCAGAGTTTGCCGACACGATGATACGCAGAGCACGCCAGGCATGTAGGGGTGAAGGTCTATACTGCAGGCTCGGTAGTGCTGCTCCCCTCCTACAGGAGGCTATAGAGGCTGTCGGAACCCCATAAACATCAACCTTCAGGGTTACTGCAGGGAGAGCTGATTTCTTCCACAGCTTCCCAGTAAAGCGCTTCACTGAGGCCTCCTCCTTCTCTTGAATTATCATCTGAAGACATTGATCCCAATGTCCTAACAATGCCGTAACACCCCGAATGATTCTAACACTCTCAGGCACCAGCAATGTGGGGAATGACTCAATTTTTTTCAGTATTTACAAATATGAAAAAGGCGGTTTCCATTGTATTCAACTTGTTATTTCATGTATTTCCAGGGTGCAGTAAGTGTTTTTTCTCATCCCCATCACAAGTAACTCTTTTTGTTGCTTTTAAAGACATCTGACATGCACTCATTACTCATTTCAAGAAGTTTCCACTTTTAAGAAAAATGCAGTGCAATAAAATTACAAGATGTTAAGGCTGCAGTAGCTGGCAATGTTCATTTGTGTGGCTTCTCTCTTTCCATGGTCTATCTGCATGCTGGTCAGAATAGGATGCTCAGATCACCACCCGGACTTCCCTTCCAATCTTTGTTCAGTTGTTTTTAATACAGTAACATTCAGTCAAACAAACAAGCAAATTCTCTTGTGGGTCTGTCTTTGTCTGTAGCCACAGCTCCTCTGCTTTAGACTGTGTTGTTTGTTGTTCTTGTGAGTTTGTCCCCCGCTCTTCCAGGGGAAAGCAAGGGCTGCCATTTTCTGCCAAAAACATTCATTGTATCTATTGGGAGATATTTAACAATTAGGAAGTTCAGGTCCCTAAGCAGTAATTAATATTTCCTAGCCCATGAGGTGCTCTCCTTCAGTGCTCACCTATTAACTCTTCTACTCAAACCCAGGTGTTTGTTTTTTTTTTTCTGTGTGTTTAATTTATCACATGCTTAGTAAAGTGAAGCCCCATAATTACCTGGAAAAAATGCCACAAGGGAGTGAAGGTTGTGACTTGAATTGTTAGAGATTCAGTAGATCCTGCATCTTCCCCAGAGTCCACGCCAAGCCAATGCTCTAGGTTGCCGCAATGACTCGCACGAGGAGTAATGCACCATTTTCCATCAAGGTCTCATTCAGTAGTAGAGATTAAGAACTGCTTCCCTTGGGATGAGAGAGGCTAATGACAAGTGGATAGGTCAGTAATTACAGTCCATGGAGAGGAGTCAATGGAATCTCATCCTGAGATACACATCTCCAAACCCTGAGTCACTAGCTCGGACCATACCCATCTAACGTTCAGGCACCTTCAGTTAGTTGATATTAATCTACCTAAATGTACCAGCAAAAGCACAAATGCTTTCTGTTTGGACTAGATGAGTTGCTGCCTTGGCCGGGAGGGAGTGCAGACACCCGCTGTATCCCTGCCCATCACAGACTAAGCCACCTTCTCCAAGCCAACATATTACGATCGCAGCCTGTCCCGAACTGCTGGCGTAGCGGTGTTGTGTGTGCTGCACAACTGTTGTGTACCTCACACCCACACTTTGGTGGTTTACCGAAGTGATCTGAGTATTTGCAACTTTGAAATGAAGAGGGGAATGGAAATGCAAATTGTCGCTGTCGCGATTAAGTTCTGAGATATGGTTTCAGAGAGTTTTCTTTTCGAGTCTCATTCTGCAGGATCCCTCCCTGTCTTCCCCGTAGTCCCTAAAGCGGATTTGTTTGTGGCATACATATAGTAATGTGCTTATAGAGAACACAGAGGCTTAAGCAGCTTTCCTCGATGGCCTTTGATTCACTGAAATTTGCCCTGGGAAACATTGCAGTGGTGGCTGATCTACTCCATCCCTCCTCCTGGTGCTGTATTATTCCCCATATCATATTCCTCAATATTTCTGGCAGACGTGCAAAGAAGGCGGTAATAAAAGCCCATTTGTACAACCACGAGTCCATTGCCTCTGCTCCAAAACAGTGAAAAACTAACATTCAATAATTCTGCTTTGCAAGCCGTCGTTATTTTGATAACACTTCAAGCGAGCAGCAGAAATACCGAGCAGCCTCCGGGCAGGGAGAATTAGCAAGGACAGTGTCTTGCCTGCAACTGGAAGCCTCTTGAAAACAAGAGTGGGTTTGAAGCTGGAGGCCTTGGGAATCAATAGATGATTGTTTGCATGTGGGGGCCACAAAGTGCCACCGCAGTTGAGGGTCAGTTGGTCTTACAGTTACAAACTGCATTTTTCGGAGGCCTGTAACATGCCTGTTTCTATTTGCAGGCGGCGAGTAACGTGCCACACAAGTGGTCTGCGAGCTTTTGTTTTTCCTTAAAGGAAAATATATGTGATGCGGGAGGAGGGAATTAGCAGAGAGCTGGCACTGCATTTCGAGACCCATGCTTTTATTTTTAAACTGCATTCGCTAAAGTCCTGCTTAGCCTTAATAAATATGTTTCTCTAGCCAAATCTTTGATGTCACGCCTGGAGATTTAGCTTCACAACTCTCCCTCCATTTAGTGGAAACCTTTCAACTAAATATACATGCATCAAGCTGACGAAGTAGATGTTTATTTTATTTAATTTTATTTTATTTTATTTTATTTCATTTTATATTATTTTATTTTATTTTATTTTATTTTATTTTATTCATTTAAGGCCCAGTCCAAAGCGCACTGCAGTCAATAGAAACCCAGTCAAGGCTTTAGTGGACACTGGACCATTCCATCATGAAAAATATCTTTATTAAACACACTCCAGAAGTCAGATGGGCCAATATTTAGACAATGTTTCCTTACCTACCCTAAATTCCTCCCTGTCAATACAAGCAGGGACTTGTGCCCTGTGTTTTGGGTTGGTTTATTTTTGTTAATATTATTTTTACAAAGCAAAACTGATGAGTTAGATGTCCTGATGTCAAAAGCCATGCAACAACCAAGACATTTTTAGCAGTCTGCTATGTAACCAGCAATATGCAGGTAAATATACAGATATAGGCAATGGAGAGGTACAGGCTCTAGGTGCCTAGTAAGAGAAGGGTAAATATCTTCCCTTTTCCTCCTTTGTACTATATTTTATTTAGTGTACTTGAGGATCAGGTCATTAAAATAATTATTAATGGCTGTTCCTTGCAGTATGGAGAATGAACACCAGGGATGCTAAAGGTCTGCATGTTCTCCTCTGTGGATCAAATCCCTCATTTATTCCCCAGTCCCTGTGCTACCATCTCATGTCAGCGTCCCCCTGCTACGATGGCGATGCTCTCCTAGGACCAATTGAATGAACCTTCAATTACTCTTTGTGTCTTCAGATTCGCTAATTAGAAAAGGAAAGATTTTTGGAGGAATTAAACACTCTGTCTTTATCCTAAATGCCCATACAGATACTGCTGGTATAATACAGAGAGTCTGCCTTTAGATACAGTGCGTGCCTCCCCACTAAAACTCAAGAGAAATCATGGTACAAAATCAGTGGGATTGCTTAGTTTCACTCACTAGAAATAGGGATCGTGCTTTTCACCTCCAGGGGTTCTGGGTAGCTGCATTTGTTAATATGTATAAAAATGTTTTGCTCTGCTCAAGCAAAAGGCACTACGAGACATATGCAAAGCTGTTATTAAATTCTAGGATTCAGATTAACAGGGAGCTCGATCTGACCACTGGATGCTGTTTCTCAAAACCAAACTCCAAAGGTTTTGCAAAGCACAATCCAGCTCCATCTCTCACCTCGCTACCTGTGCCCAGAGCCACGGGACCCATCGGCAGAAGGGACTCCCTGGGTGGGTTTGGAGAAGCTGTGCTGAGCTGCTCTCAGCTGCGAACCACTCTTGCATCTTTTTAACGGAGCGTGGTTCTTTCGTGGCCTCTGCAAGCTTTCCCACTGCAGATAAATACATCAAACAGGCAGCGAGAGACCTGTAAAAGTGCAGTGCTCCGTCAGCCCTTCAGTAGCACAAGGAGGACACGTACTGAGGCTCTCTGCTGCTGCACCATGCCTGCACTGGTCTCCTTGCTGTTCTGCCTGCCTTACCTATTTGGTCTTTCTTAATTTGAAGACGTTCCTCCATCAAAGCCATGCAGCTGTATTTCCTAGATCCGTTCTCTTCCTTTGTGCTAAAGCTGCTTCCCCTGCAACTAAGGGGCTTCAATAAGTCTCTGAAAAGGGCAGTTGGATTTAATGGCATGCAAATAAATCACATATAGAAGGATTGAGGAAAGTTAGAGCTGTACACAAGTAATAAATAAGGCTATTATTGTCTCCCTGACCGATCCAAAAAGAGCAAACAGCATCAGCATGCTTTCATTTAATAAGCACTGTTTCTTCTTTACAAGCAGTTGTTTTTCATCTTCACATTACTCACTATTTTTGCCAGCCCCATAGCTGAGATAAGAAGTGTTCTGCTCTTATTACAGACAGGGGAAACTGAGGCAGGAGAGTGTAGACCAGCACTTGCCATAGTGGCTGTACAATATTAGTCACCAAAACTCCACGTTTTATCGCCTGGGTTGCCAAGCTCCCTTCTATCGGCTGCTCCCGAGAATTTCACCAGACACTATGGGCAATTGGCATCCCCAAAAGTCAGGCTGCTTATTTTGTTGCCTAATATCAGGAGCAGGTGATGTATGACTTCTCTCTGTTTGATTTCTCAAGATGCTTTAGAAGCAGCGGTGTCTGTGTCCCGACTCCTAGTACTGTGTTCAGCCTCCTTGAGCACCATCCAAAGCTGGAAGGAAGCAATAACATTGTTAATTTGCGTTCATTAGTGCAACCGATAATTGAATAGGAAAATGTGGTTAAGTGAAAACAAGGACTGGAAGCTCAAAACCTGTCATCCCTCCAGCTCTTGTGCTCATGGAACCTGCTCTTAACCCCAACACCAGTCTCTCAGAGCCCATCGCAGCCCTGCAAACCCGTCCTTTCTCTCCCATCCTGCCCATAGTGCAGCCACATCGAGCTGCTGGGCATCGGCATCAATCCCCCCTTCACCTCCCACCCTGCCTGTATCCCACCCAGCCAAGCCATGGGACTCCTCGGCACAGCATCACCTCAGGGAGAGCTACACATTGCCCGAGGAAGAAGGTCCAGGGTGCAGAGAAAGCCTTGGAGGACCATTCAATCACCTCCTGGTTTTGCAACACCTACCTACCCAAAAAAAAACCTGTCCCAAAAAAATCAATGAATAGGTTTGCTAATTTTAAGCTGATTACTGTTTGCAAAATCAGTCGTGAGAAAACTGGTTATCAACCTACCGTTTGTGATAGTTTCCCTGCAGGAGCAGCAGGCTTGGAGCCTGCTCTGCCAGCACTTTAATCTCGCAGAATTGAACCCTGCAGGGTGCTGTGTGCTCTGTAAAAAGTGCTGAAGTAAAACAATATCGAGGGTGCTAAGGACCTGTCTGGAGGCTTTCAGCACCTGGCAAGATCAAGCTGCAAGTCATGCCTCTCCTTCCTTAATAAAAATTGCTTTTTGGGAGGAAAAAAAATAAAAAAAAAAAATAAAATCCCTCCCCAAAATATGTTATCTTTGAAAAACCAATCTGCCTTTGCAAGACAGGCTGTAATTGAATCCCAGCTGAATGCAGCTGCAATTGGGGTGAGGTGCCAGCATCACGAACAGCATCTGGAAAACCACAGAGAACCGCAGAGTGGTGTTGCATAAGCTAAGAAGCTCTTTAAAATACACGCACGCGTGTGTGTGTGTGCGCAGGGGTATAAATAAAATAGAGAAAACTAAACAGACGAGCTGAGGCCAGAATAGCAGCAGTGGAGAAAATGGCGGCTGAGCCCTCAGCCTCCCCAAACCCTCTGACTCCGCGAGCATCCTGCAGCGCCCTGCGACGATGACCCTCCTGCATCTTTGTTCTCCGTAATACCCCGCTTCGGAGTGTGAGCCCGAGACTGTTTACTTCTTCTCCCCATCTCTCCGAGGAATATGATTCACACGTTTTCAGATTTATTTGAGCAAAATGCAATAAATATGCTGCTTCAATTTTAACTGCTGGAAAGTAGCCAGGGTTTTTAATGAATCTGGCCTGCGCGATTGAAGTGGTCCAGGATCTCAAAAGCTCTGGGCACTGTTAGATTATACACACAGACATACACACACACACGTATCTCCCCCCACCTCCCGTTCCCTTGGGGCTCTCTGAGTCACACGCGACTGCAGGTTTTTCAGATTCGGCTCCGGTTAAAATTAGCAGAAGCCTTTATTATTCAAGAAGAGGAAGGATTCCTATCACAGCTGCCGAGAACTGCCATATTTTTCTTGGATTTGCTGCACCGACCTATTATAATTTGGCTTTATCTGTTATTCTTTGTTTCCCTAAAAAATAGTAGCAAGGCTTGGTCCTGTCAACACTGAATTTTAATTAACAGTTCATGAAGATCACTGCATTAATCTGTAGCTGGACCATCATGGTTTGGTTTTTTTCCGGGCAACTGGCATTTCTAAGGTTTCAATCTTTTATAGTAATTTTTTGTAACAAAGTGCCATCAGATCTCTGCTGAGCGAGGCGCTAGTTTTGTAAGCTTGAACAAAAGATGTGTTTCAAGCGGCTGTAAACACCTTGTTTTAGCTCTCAGAGCAGGTGGCAAAGGGCTTTTGCACCAAAATCTGAAGGCATGTAACTCAAGTGTGGTTATATGAAGTCAACCACCAGCTTCATTCAATTCACAAGCTGCCTGCATTCAAAAGGAAAACAAAAACAGGGAAATGAGTTATGATATAGTAAATATGTCCCATGTCAACTCAGCAGGAAGGTTTTGGCCAGATCCCAGGAGACGACGGCCCAGAATCACCACGACCCGTGGGAACAGGCCTGGTCTGGTAGAAATACAGTGCCACTGCTGGAGCTCCGCCGTTTCTAACAGGTCCAAACCGAAGTGGAGGCATATTGCCAGGGCCACATGGAAAAATCAGAGGAAGTCAATTCTCCTGTGCCTCCATCTGCAGATAATTGGTTGAGCACTAAAATTCACAAGGAAAATTTTGGTTTAGAAAGATGATAAAGACAACAAACAAAAGACAGGAAATTAAAATTTATGTAAACATAGTAGTTCCCAGAGCAACTATAAATGAGCCACACTGCATATATAGACGAAGGCATAAAAGTTAATACCATGTACAGCGATACCATACACTACGTAGGTACCCTTGGGACCATGTTACATTTGCTACGGGACCCATCATTTTGAATGGTTTGACTTTTACGCTTTTAAAGCCTCAAACATAACATTGCGCTAATGCCAGGTGGGAATAGGGCATTTGCTGTTTATTTGTTTGTTTGCTTAAAAAGAGAAAGGACCTTTTGAACAGAATAAGACACAAGTCATAATTTTTCTCCCATTGCGTACCAGAGACAAAAGTTGCGGGCTTTGATCTCCAGAGATTTCGGAATAGTTTTGTTGGGGAGGTATTTCTCTGCACTGATTTAGTACTCACAAAGTGAGATGGCAGGGAATGGAGAACGGCTCTCCTGTTGAGATAGGGCAGCGTCTGTTCAAATGATGAATTATAGTGCAACGTAAGGTACAAGGCTTTTCCCTCAGTAAATGTGGGAGTGCAGAAGGGATTGACTTAGCCGTGTAAGCTTCAGATCTGAAATATCTAAACTCCTTGGAAACGTGCCTTCAGCTTGCTCTTCTATTTTTTGCAAGTGGTTATCCTGAGTTTGATTCTCTGCTCCCTCATGCAGTTGTTGACATCAGTAACATGGGTGTAAAATGTCACCAGATCAGAAGGCAGCCGGCATTCACCTTGCATTTGTATTCATGACTATACAAGGAAGAGGGCAGCAGCAGGTCAGGCCCACTGAGATCCACAGAGATTACTTTGTCGATGTGGGATGTTTATGTTCTGATGGGGTGTTTTATAATCGACTCTTAAAACCATGCCGCAGCCTATTTGTTCTGGTTTCATGGCAGAGGAGATTGGAACATGGGAACTGTTGTGGCTTTCCAGGGTCACTTTTTTTCTTTTTTTTTTCCCCTAGAAAGGCATTGCATCCCCCCCTTCAACTTTTTGCTCAAAAGTTTCCAACATTTCCAAAATGTAAAGTGTTTGGTTTAGGATCAGACCTGGCAAGCATCCCCTGGGTTGTCAATTCTGCTCACCCATGGGCGCGGGCAGCTACTTTAGTGCTGGTGCTTTCCCAAGCCACGCAGCAGGGACTGTGCCTGGGAGCAAGTGACCCTCCTTGCTGTCCCATACCAGCCTCTGCTTCTTGCCATAGCTTCTCCTTTGTAAGACTGTGGCACTCACATGCATCCATCACAAGACCCCTTAAGGGCACCCCTTCCCTGTCCCCAACTGTGGTGGGTTGACCTTGGCCAGCTGCCAGACACCCACCCAGCTGCTCTCTCACTCCCACTCTTTGGCAGGACAGGGGGAGAAAATAAGGTGAAAAAACTTGTGGGTTAAGGTAAAGAAAGCAATTGAGAAATGTAGCAGGCAAAAGTTGCACTAGATATTGCCAGTCTGTGAAGACGATGTGATGAATGTGTATGATCTCCAGGGAAAATGTGAGCTGCAGGAGGCAACAGGTACAACACATGATCAACGTGCACTGGTGCAGTGAAACCAAGGCTTGCACCCCTTGGTCATCAGCATCATCACTCTCCTATGAGGACAGGCTGAGAGAGTTGGGGCTGTTCAGTCTGGAGAAGAGAAGGCCCCGGGGAGACCTTAGTGTGGCCTTGCAGTGCTTCAAGGGGGACTATAGGAAAGGTGGGGACAGGCTTTTTAGCAAGGCCTGTGGTGACAGGACAAGGGGTGATGGGTTTAAACTAAAGGAGGGCAGATTTAGGCTGGATAGAAGGAAGAAATTTTTTACAGAGGGTGGTGAAACACTGGAACGGGTTGCCCAGAGAGGTGGTGGAGGCCCCATCCCTGGAAACATTGCAGGTCAGGTTGGACGGGGCTGTGAGCAACCTGATCTGGTTAAAGATGTCCCTGCTCACTGCAGGGGGGATGGACAGGATGGCCTCTAAAGGTCCCTTCCAACTCAAAGCATTCTATGATTCTATGATTCTATCATCTACTGACACCTTCATCTGCTGGGGACCTCTGTCCAGCTTCTTCCTGACAATGCAAGGCCAGGATATGTGGTGTCACCTGGGGAGCTGAACCACCTGTTTTTCCAGACCTTGTGCTCCAGAGAAGATGCACTGCCTGCACCCATCCTAGCAATAACCCTGAGATGGTGGCTGTGATAGGGAATTGTGTTGGGGAACAAGAGAGTGAAACTGCATCTTTCACTGGCCTGCTGTGGGGTGGTGGGGAGATGCTTTGCCTGCTATTCATATGGCCATACTTTGACTTCTGAAAGTTTGATGTCTGGGTCTGAGCTAGCCAATGTGGGTAACTCCAGGGGCAGTTAATTGTACCCAAACATAGGCATCTAGCCCAGGTGGAGTGAGTTGACCTCTGGAGACATCGTCTTCTCTTTCTTGATCATCTGAAATCCTAAAATGGTTTAGACTTCATTGAGTGACTGAAAACATTTTGAGTGTTTCTCTTTCCTATTCCATTTCTTGTTCTTACCTCTTTTGTTTCCTTTCTCTGTTTAGTGATGTGGCCCGTTTCTCACTTTTTAGGTCTCCTGTGACTTTTACAGTGGCACCCCAGCCTTCATGGAAGCCAAACCCTTCATCTAATTAATAATAATAAAAAAGGAGAGTGATATACTCTTTGTGCAAAAATTTAATTTTTTTTTCTAATTCCTGTTCAGTTGAAACAGCTCATTTCTCTTGAAACGCAATTGAAATGTCATTAGTATTTTCATTAGCATGATGACTGATGATACAAGGCAGGCAAGTAGATTTGGGGCCTAGGTTGATAAATTTTCATGACGTTTTTGTAAGACTGTGCTAAACACTTCAGAAGTCACATGCCAAGTGGTTCCAGATCATTTAAAAAAACAGAAGACTTTTTTTTTTTTTTTCCCCCTCTTTAACTCCTGGAATGAGAAACAGCCGCACAGCTATACAGAAATAGCACAGCAAGCCCTGGAAATGCCCAGCAGTTGCTAAACATTTTTTTTCTTCATTGAAACAGTTAATCTTCATCAATGAAGAGATTTTACTGACGCGTCTTTGGCGTTTCGCGGGGGGGGGGTTTCCCATCTCTGAGGATTCACATCTCTAGATGAAACAGCTCTTATGTTTGTGGGGAGGAGAGAAATTCCTGTGGACGAACCCAGCTTAAGACCTAACCATAACTTAGGCTGCCTTTAGAGGCTCTTTTGAGAGGTTGAGCTGGATTTAAGTGATACACGTGTGTAAGCCATCATGACAGTTTTGCTTCCCGAGCCTTTTCCTATCACTAAATGAACAATGAAGAACGGATAAACAAGAGGGGAGAGGAAATGTTAAGCTTAGTTAGTTGTCTAATCATTCTGAGACATTTTGCCCTCTTTGCTTTCAGTTCGCTTCAGACACAGATGAAGCAAATTACGCACTCGGGGTGGCTTGTTCTTGCATCTGTTGGATAGGCTATATTTATTTCATTGATTCCTTCTGTACATCCTGGCAATTACAGAGCTGTGTCCTGTAAGTTCCTGTGTTTTTCTCTCACCTGCAATTTTCAATTGCTACGTTGTTGGATTTTTTTATTTTTTTTTGTTTTTCATGCTCTGTTTACTGGAAGAAAAAAATATAATGTACTCACTTCCTTATGATGTCAAGCAAAAGACCATTGTCATGGGACAGAAAAAAATATTTCTAATTTTCTTCCTGCGTAACCAATCCATCCTAAAGGATCACGAGAAATTTCCACAGTTTTAAATTTACTGCATGGATACTTTGATGCCTTGCATTGCAGCTATTTTGCTTCCCATTCAGGGAAGAGTTGACAGGGCATGTTTGTGCTGCTCCTTCATTGGTGACAAGGGGATATTTACAATGATGAGATATTTCCCTACCCGCAAGAGGCTTTGGGACAAGCGAAAATGAAGGCTTAGGCCTCGATTCATTTGCCCACACGTAGTTGTCAACTGTCATTTGAGATGCCTAGGATATCCTGCCTGGCCTCCAGCTGCTCTTGCAGAAGGGCAGAGGTCTTGTCTGAAGCACTTTATCATATCTGCCAGCCTCCCTCAGATGTTTCGAATACCTCCGGGCGTTTCAAATACAACCAGGTGCCTGTATAGAGCTTAGACTCCTGGCCCAGGGATGCACCATCCACATTTGAGCCTCTCCATTTGAGTAGGAGGAATTTAAACCTGAGACACTGTGATTTGGCCACAGAGCTTCAGGGACAGGATGGATCCTCTCGCCCAAATCTGGATGTCTACAGCATAAGATCTCTATGTGAGTTAGGTTTCTCAGCTTCCATTATAGTCAGTGAAAGTTTAGCCAATGGAACCTGGAAAGGACTAAAGTAGACCCCACTTTTTCAGATGAAGGACCCACTCCACTCTTCTGACTCTATTAATTTGATCTCTGTTACCTTTCATGGCAGCTTAGACACAGAGCTCTCATGTTGACACCCAGGTTGCGGCCACCTAAAGTTAGATGAGATGAACCACGTACTCCCTTAGTTATTAAAAAAAACCCCACCATCAGAAGGGCGTAAGTACAAATCCTTAGATTTGTTTTCTAAGATAAAATTCAAAATATTGAATTTGATTGAGCTGTTTGGCAGTTGTTCCAGTAGGAGAAAACAAGGCCAGAGTGCATTTTCACACCCAAACTGCTAAATAAAATCCCTTTAGACTTCTTCTTCCCAAGAAGTTTTTCTGTAAAACTTCCAATCCAGCTTTTGCAAACAATTGTCTGAAACTGGGACTTATCCTTAGGTAAATCTGTACTGGGACATGGAGTGCTGAGCAAATAAAGTGTCAACTTCATTTCAACTTCATAAAAGTTGGAGAGCCTGTGCTTGGCTGTTTACTGAAGTTCATTGTTGTTTCCATAGTTTGATGACCTGACCAAAATCTCAGACAGGGTCAGAATTTCAGCAGATTTAGCCACTGTTAAAGCTTTCCTTTTGGATAATAAAATTCTGCCACCCCAGGAAAGCAAGAAGAAGAATTAAAGAATTAAAGAAAAGCACTGCTTGTATCATCTTTGCTCCATCATGGTGCTCTCTCAGAGTGGATGCTTAAAGGGAACATATTCTTATCCTGATACACCTTTCTGTATTTTGTCTGCCTGGTGCTATAAAATAAGCATATAAGGCTAAGAGGAGAGAAGTTCATTGGTTGAAGAGCCTAAAATATCTTGTTTTGGCTCCGGTAAATGTGAAAACTGATGACAGGCTTGCACCAAAGCTGTGCAGAAAAGCACTCTGGAATTTTAGAGTGGCTCAGGCATAGATGTGCAGCATTCAAGTTGATAGCATAACTCCAAATGTAGCAGTTAAGTGCATTTAGGGTTTTCCCAGTATGTTCTTTATTCTGGTTCTTGTCAATCTGCTTTTCACACATTTCTGTAATAAGCGATTTCCCTCCTCCAGCTTCTTTCCAATCTATTCTTTGTCTCCTATTTCCATCTATTTCCCTATTTCATTCCGCTTTGCACTCTTCACCCCTTTAACCTCTTCTTCATCAGTCAGATCCCTTCTTGTGTCTATACTCCACAGAGACAGTCTCTGACCTTATTACATGTGGTCTCTCTGCCATCCTTCTTACACTGTTATAGGAAGCAGTCTCCAGCAAGAATTTTAATGAAAACCACTCTCAATAAAGTATTTCCTTCAGAATTCTCCTTTGAAAAATATGTAAAATCCAAAGACTTTAAATAAAGTTCATATCAGAGAGATGGCATATCACTGAGGTTTTTAATAGGATGCAAGGGAAAGGATGAGCTTCAGGAAAAATCCTGAATTCTGGATCTGTCTGTTTGTTTTTTCTCCATTCCCAGTAACCCTGAGCTGTTAAAGTAAAGCCAAACATTGTACTCTATTTGATCATTTTCAAGTATTTTAGTTGTTTTCAGAATGCCATTAGAATAGGGCAACAATTAAAGTCCTATATACCATAATGCTAGCTAACTATTACCATTCTTTGTTGCTAAGGTTAATTGGCAATAACACTTACGATCTTACCTATGCATCTGTTTAAATAGATTTCAGTTTTCATATTACAGTCAATTACTGTGGTTTTCAAAATGAAAGGTAAAAAAATACCCCATATCTATAGATCTGAAATACAGAAAAGGAGAGAGAACAACGATATATGCACTCCCAGTGTGCATTATTTTTCATCTCTGGTGCTGATAAAGCAAGCACTCATTTTAGTGATAAATCAGCATTAAAGTGGGATGAATGGACTCAGATATTAAAACAAAGCCAGCATGAAACCTTCTAAAAGTAAAAACTCCTCCGTTACAGTCTCCTAGATTGCAGGGTATATGGGGACTTCTATTAAGCGCTGAGATTTTGCCTCAAATGAATGTCATACTCAGAGTATTTCTCATTGTATGAACTGGGGCGTAGCTTATTACAGATAAAGAAGAAAAATGAAATGACTAGGCTGCCCAGTAGGGAGAACGCTAACTTGGAAATCAGCACTCTTGGATGCTTTTATCAGCTCCATGACTTTCAACCCATCCTCGTCGCGCCTGTCGCCAAGTGTTACCACCATGGCATAGCCGCCTTCGCTTGAGGCTGCGGCGAGTAGAAAGGTGTGGACACCTCTGGGGAGCGGTTCAGATATTGTTGGACTAAGTTAGATGGTGGAGGAGCCCACCTGGTTCTTCTGTTTTCCTTTCGTGCACCAGTATGGGCAGCTGGGTTCCAGCAACATCCCTCTACTGTTTACTGTTCTAGTAACCTAGACAGCACCACAGGATTACTTAAACCGGTGTAATGCAAATATTACATTTCAGTTAGAAAGCAAAAAAATACCAGCTGAATTTGTGCATCGTACAGATATTGTCTTTTGCTGAATGCATACACAGGGAGAATGAGGCCTTACCGTTTCTGGAGGAGTATTGTGCTGTTTTTTCTCAGTGGAGGTCTCTCAGTCGAACTTGTTTGGCAAGATTTTCGCTAATTATTTTGCTAACTTCTCTTAGATTTAATCACTTTTTGTACACTGGATGTGCCTGAAAAATGAGTCCATCATTACACCAGCCCAGCCCTTGTGCCTCATTTGTCCTTCGCCCTCTAGCAACTTGACTCTTCTGCCCATGCTTCATGCCAGCATTCTCCTACCAAAGCTGTCAGTGTCCCATTTAATCTGTGATAAATACAAACTGCTCCCAACTCCATTTGCCTAGGGGATATCAGCCTTATCTGCCACATTTAAAAATGATCATCCCTGTTGTTAAGAAAAACAACAACTCAAAACACCACCCTTGACTTTTCTCATTACTTACGGACTGAAATTTCCCCATCTGTCTTTCCTCAGCTGTGTTCTTGAGAAAGAAATCCTATCTCCCATTTCCTTCCTCCCCAGTGAGCATATCCTCATCCGCTATGACAGCTCATCTCGGTGTGACTGCTCATCTCTAGGTAGTTCCTTGCTCCTAGCTGCAGGTCTTTTTATTTCTGCCCCTCAGCGTACCTAATGGCTTTTTATGCCTTAAAAAAGAGTCCTTTAGCTCGCTCTTCCACCTAACCATCCTCCCTCGAACACTTCTTTTTCATTTCACTTCTTTCAAAGATTTTAATTTTTCTCTTTCCCTCTCTGCAAGAGAATTTAGTTCTTCATCACCATGTATTAAATGATTCATTCACTGAGATATTTCATGGCAAATTTCATTTCTGTGACACCATCGGTCTCTGTCTGTCTCTCTTGATTCTGTCAGTCTCCAACAACTGTAAACTGCAACTTTCTGCTCAACTAAAAGTTTCAGGCTCTGGGCAGGAAAAGCCTTTGGCTCTGAACCTGTTAGCAAGCCCCTTTAGCTTAAATCCATGTTGACAAGGCCTGGGACTTTGACTTTGAATTAGCCCTGGAAAACCCTCAGGTTTTTCTCTCATTAAATTTATTGACTGCTGTCACCTGCATATAACTAACATGTTCTTCTACTTTGATCCAAGTCCTAGCGGAAATCCTCATTTCATGTGCTCATCACTTCCTGGCATGACAGAATTTGGTGGTTTCTTCCATGGCATTTTCAAATCCCAGTTCTACTCTGAAGGGCTGTGGGACCTGGGAAGGCCATGCAGGGGTCTAGAGGAGACTGGGTATGGGCACACTTACAGCCTCCTTGGGTTGTTGTCCCGTACTGTCCTGGAATATGAACTGCTTCCACCAGCTCCATTAAATCCATTTTCATCTTTGAGTACACGAAGGACTGAACTTCCAGACACACATCACTTCATCTCCCATGACCGAGGCTGCACATCCTTTATTCCTCACTCTCCTGACTCAGGCCCTCTCCATTTTCACACTGGCAACGGGCAGAGGAGGAGGGAAGGGAATGAGGTGGAGGATTCATGATTCTTCCTGTAGCAGTACAGGAAAAAGCAATTCCAAACAAAACCAAGAAGCAAGGCTCAAGACTCCATCTCCTAGGAGATGATGTTCACTGCAAATATGAGCTTGAAACAGGCAGAAGATTGGCCTTTTGAATCAAATTGCAGCTGATCATCCTCTTAGCTGGAGGGGCAATGGGAATTTGAGACTCATCCTGATGATGAGCAAAATAGTGCTTCCTTACCCTTTCCTCTTCGGGTTTAGTTCTTGCATGGATAACGCTAACAGCTACGTTGTTGTCAAACGTTGCATGTCATTGTAGGCTGCAGATTCCTGCAGCTCCACGCAGTCCTGGGACCTACCTCCCAAAAGTGGAAGATGATCTGAAGCCTCTGTAGGCAACCCCACAGCTGTATATAGCCACAGCAGCTGCTCCGCTTGCTTAAGTAATGCCTTGCAAGGCTTCAGGTATGCAGCAGTTGCCACTGTGCTCCCTGTCAGGAAACACAATTATCTTCATAAAGAAGCGAAGAGGAAGACTCGCATGGCGTTTCTTGAACTCAGGCACAGAGATTCACCCAAGTAGAAAGGAATGGCAAGATGCATTTAACCTCATTAGTTTCAGTAGGGCTGACTTTGTGCAATCCATCAGTGTACAGATACATTAGGGGAACTAAACTATTTCCACATCTCATTTACATAATGGATGGGATGTGAAATGAGTCCTATGGAAGAGAAGCGCCCTGGAGGCACTAAAGTTTATCACAATATGTAAGAGTTCTTTTAGATCATTGCATTAAATTTCCACTAACAAGATAACAAATTAATTGTCTGTATTACTGTACTAACCCAAAGCGGATAAAGTGTATGATTTCAGTGGAGGAAGGCAGCTGTTTAAGACAGCTTGTTGGTTATAGGAGGAGGCAGAAAGATTAGTATGTCTCCCAGCATTTGCGTGCCATGATGCCAGCCCTCCTCCTGCCCCTTTAAGAAATCCGGCTCGTCTCTAATCTGATGTTGGACTTGAGCTTTATTAGTGAAGTGAGGGAGAATGAGTAAATCAACTGTATCAGACAAGCCTCAGGACATCTGGAAATTGATCATTCTGCAGAAATAAGCACTCTGTGTTTATTAGCTGGGAGTTCATCACTATTGCTTCTCTTTATCCAATTCCTAAGAGATTTCAAAGCTATCATCATAGCATTAGCTCTTCTGACTGTGCTACTGCAGATAAAGATCAGAAGATCTATCTAATGATGGCTTTCTCTGTCTCCCTCTTTCTTTCTCTAAAGCTATCCTGATTTAAAAAAAAAAAAAAGAAGTAGGAAAATAGCTGGAATGAAATAAAGCAGTCTCCGTGTCTTAAATTTTTGCCTGTTGGCAATGAGAGTAATTTTTTTTTTTTTTATTCTACAGGAACTTGGTTTTATTCAGGGGGACACATCCTGCAGAATAGAAAATCCCTCATAGAAGAGGTGGAATTTGAAGTTTCTAATGTGGTGGTGGAAAAGGGAGGAAGATAAAAGGACCTAAAGCCATAAAGCAGTGCTGTACATTGAAAGTACAGTTATTTTTAAATGATAATACACGTCAAATAGAAGCCAGGGAAATGAATTCCATAAGTTAGAAAGGTAATAATATTACTTTAAGAAGAATAATTACTTTCCTTAACTACATTTATCACATAGTAATTCAGTTCTCCCTTCTGGAATATGATGCAATGCCAAACTTTTGACTGATTTATTTAAAATCAGCCTTAAGAAAAGATTCACCCAGATATGAGGTTTCTTCTGGTTCTTTATTCAAAACGGAGGAGTTATCAAAATGCAAATACTATGACTAGCTTAATGTTTAGATGTGCATTCCTGTACAGCTGCATTGCGTAGCTACATTGTGCAAAGACACTGGGAGAAAAATCGTCTGTAAGAGTTTTCTGATAACAGTGGTCAGATGCATAAACAATTTAAGTACAGCTGTGGATTTCCAGAAATCTGTGGGGAATATGAAATCCGACGCGATGAACTCTCTAAAGAAAAATCTTCCCTAGCAGAAGGTTCACTGAGATCGGTTTTTATCAGCTGATTTTCTCTGTTTTCCAATGGCAAATTAACATTTATTATCTCTTTTGAACTGGCACTCAGAGTTCCAGCCTGGGCGCACATTGTGCTAGATTCTGTACACAAACTAAAGAAGAAAAGGTGGATGTTGTCCAAGAACCTTTCTATGTAAGTGCAAGATGAGAGAAAACAGATGAATGCAGCAAGCAGAGTGAGCATGATTTAACAGTAAAGCAAGGCTAGTTAATTAATCCGTTTGTACAGAGCCTAGCACAATGGAGCTAGACCACATTACTTGCAACATAAGTACTTAATAACAACAACAATAATGACTAGGCCTTTAAAATTAATGTATTAATTATCAGTCAGAGCTCATAAGTTGCTTAGCCAGTGAATGAAGAATGCCAGTTTTTTATCCAAAGTATCAGGGGACCCATAAATATTTAAGAAAAAGGGCAGTTTCACATCAGTATTGTGTTCTGCACACAGGCTCTCTGCCCTGAACTAGAATAGTGCTTTTCCTGATTCGCCCTTTTCCTTATGATCATTATGATTATTTATTTATAATCATGCCATCATTGTTTTAGGTTCTTGGTAATCTCCTTCAAGTCTGCCCTTGCTTTTGAAGCTGTCCTTTCCCTTTTCCTTTTCTCATTAAACAACTAATGATTGATTTCCTCCCTGCTTTGCCACCCGTTGCTCACTTGCATGTGCACGCAGTGTTGTCTGTGCTATCAGTAGGACTCAGGGAAGTTAAGTTATGGGTCTTCATGGGATGAAGTGGGCTCTGATTTGGAGGAAATGCACAAAGATCAACAGACAGGCGATAAATAAGGTCTGAATCAGGCCACCCGTGTACATCATCTTGTTCTCTCGCTGGAGCAGCGACAAAGGATAAAATACACTGGAATCATGGATGTGTGTGTGTCAATCTTAAACTCTGAGCCCCCTGTGATTTATTTTCACCTGATGCAAAGATGGGTTGAACTGGGGGGTTCTCTTACGTAAGGCCTTCTGAACAGAGAACCCCAAAAGTGAAGAAAAAGTCCAACGAAAGGTGGTGACACTGCACCAGCAGGTCCATCCACTCAAGGGATAGACTTCGCACTACTGAAGCATGAATCACAGCCTTGTGAGCAAATCGCTGCACCTCCGAGGGTTTCCAATGTGCCTGCGAGTCTCTGTTTGCATCTTGGTATCTGTGAAAGAAACCTGATGGTTCTTCCTTATTGGCTGCTCCAGATCCATAAATTACACTTGTTCCTCAATTTAGATGAGAATTTCAGCGAGGTGAGTGATATAGGCTGAAGAAACCAAGTGCCTAAAACAAAAGACAGATGGCTGAACCCATGATTCACCAGCGATGAGCTGCAATTGGGCCATGTAGACTTTGAAGTCATTCATTACATTTGTATCTCTTCTGTAGGGGGAGGATTTTCCTCAATGATTTGTATGACCTTGCTAAACCAGATAGGTGGTAATTGAGCAGCAACTACTTCTTCAGAAGAAACAGAATAAAAATATTGAAAATATTGACTCACCCCAAAGGCAGTAAGCAGCACTTTGGTCTTTGACCTTTAAGCATCCTAGGGTAGTCAATAACCTGGCTGTTAGATGCTGTGCCTGCCACTGATTTTGATTTGGGAGTAGTTTAACCTTGAACCAAGATCCAAGTAACCACGGCAACAGGAAGTCGGCCTCTCCATCCAAGGAGTGGGAATCCATAAATCAAGGTCCCTAATGCAAACACTGTGTGCAGGTAGAGATTTGAGAGGATAAGTGGTTTGTGAGGGATTACCTTTGAAAAAATGAATGACTGTCCCTTGATATGTTGAAGCACAGCTTCACAGAGACTTTTTTTTTTATCAATAGAGGTCAACAGGTCACAGCTGCATGTTTTCATACGGCTCTTTATATAGGCCCTTCAGTTTAATTAGAACCAGATGTTGAATTTATGAGGTTGTTAGCGTTATTATGTACCATATGCACATGCATATATGTGTATGTGTATTGATACATACACCCACACATGCACATTTCTTACGCACAAACTACATTCATGAATAAATAATGTCAAGGCTCAGACTCAAGCACTATGGAGTAGTGAAACCTCAGGTTTGTATATGCATAGTTCCATAGTGCTGTTATCCCATAGGCGTAATTACCTGGTCAAACATCCCAGTTATTCTATGGGCCACTGCTTTATTCAATGTATAGCGCTCCCCTAATGAACAGCTATTTGGTAGTTGGATTTTCCTTTCGCCGTTCAGTGTGTGACATCATATCTCATTTATTCCACATTTCTAAGCCTTGATACGAATAGATGAATGTTTCATGAATGTTGATAATTTTATTTTCGCAGCACTGCTCTTGAGATGAGGGGTATATTATTGTTCTCATTTGCAATAGAGAAGCTGAGCAGAGAAAGATTGAAGTTGAATGGATACAATTTGAGATGCTTAATACCTGATTTGAGGCTCTGGGAGGATGTGTGGTCTAATAGGCAGAAACTCCTCCGCATCTCTCCACCAAGCCATGACCTGTAATTCTGTCTCACTCCTGACTCTTTCTGCACTCAGATTTGTCCTCCTCTGTTAAGTCCCAGGCTGATATCACGTCACAGGTCCATCAGGACTCCTATCTTCAACTGGCCCACTCTGTAGCCCCTGTAGCTACAGACTCCTCTCACCAGTGCAGTTCTGTGCCTGAGTCTTCTGGAGATCTCTTCCACAGTTTCTCAGACAACCTATAGGTCTCCTGATATTTCACATTCCACGTGCAGGGGATGAAGGTAGGGACTGTTCATAGCAGCTTCAAGCTGCAAATACAAGGAAATGTTGGTTGGTATCTGGAGAGGCTGAGCGCAGCCAACATGTAGAAGTTTGTGCGGCAGTTTCTGGCTCTGCTTTGAGATCTTCTTGATCTTCTGGGAAAGGTACCAGGGTACTTGCAGGAACTCTTTGAGGAACTACCAGGTGCTATCCAGGTGCAGCCAGGGATAGCAGTGAGGACTCACTGCTGCAGGGGACAAAGGCCCCCATCTGCTGACCTGACCTGCTGTCCAGGGAGGTTTGCTGCTGGCTTGGGGCTTGAATCAGGGAAATTGTGGAGACGTACCAAACCAAATCTGAGTGACAAATCAAATCAAGCAAAGGTGGCAGGAGACTTGCATGAATGACCAAGGAGCTCCTGAGTAATATCAGACATAAAAAAGAAGCAAAAAAGTGGTGGAAGCAGGAACAGGTGACCCGGAGAACTATAGAGACAATGTCCAAGCATTCAGGGATGGGCTTAGGAAGCCAAAGCTTATCTGGAGTTGAATCTAGCAAGGGCAGAAGGGCAACAAGAAATGTTTCTATAGGTACGTAAGCATCAAAAATAAGCCTAGGGAAAATATGGGCCCACTGCTGAATGGAGCAGGGACTCTGGTGGCAAAAAACTGGCAAAAGACCAAGGTACTCATTGTTTTCTTTGCCTTGATCTTTACTGGATAGACTGGCCTTCAGGAATCCCAGGCCCCTGAGACTGGTGAGGAAAGGAAACTTGCTCTTGGTGGAGGAGGATCTGGTTAGGGAACAGTTAAACAAACTGAACATACATAAGTCCATGGGACTTGACAGGATGCACCCAAAAGTGCTGAGGGAGCTGGCTGATATCATTATGAGGTCACTCTTGATTATTTTTGAAATGTTGTGGTGATCGGGAGAGGATCCTGAGGACTAGAAGAGAACAAATGTCAGTCCAGTAAGGGCAAGGTGAAAGACCCAGGGAGCAACAGGCTGGCTAGCCTCATCTTAATCCCTTGGAAGGTAACGGAGCAAATAATTCTGGAAAGCATTTCCAAATATTTGAAGGTCAAGAAGGTGATCGGGAGTAGTCAGCATAGATTTATGAAGGGAAAATCATGCCTGATCCACCTGATGTTGCTTATCTTGACTTCGGCAAGACTTTTAACACTGTCTCCTATAACCTCCTTATAGACAAACTGATGAAATACAGACTAGATAAATGTACGCTGAGATGGACTGAAAACTGGCTGAACTGCCGATTTTAAAGGATTATGATCAGTGGCACAAAGTTCAGCTAGAGGCCAGTCACTAGTGGTGCACCCAAGGTGTTGATACTGGGACCAAAACTATTTAACATCTTAATTAATGAGCTGGGTGATGGGGTAGAGCACACCTTCAGCAAATTCGGAGAAGATACAAAACTGGGAGGAGTGGTTGATAACCCAGAGGGTCATGTTGTCATCCAGAGGGACCTCAACAGGCTGGAGAAATGGACTGACAAGAACCTCATGAAGTTCAACAACAAGTGCAAAGTCCTGCACCTGGGGAGGAATAACCCCATGCACCAGTACCTGTTGGGGGCTGACCAGCTGGAAAGCAGCTTGGCAGAAAAGGCCCGGGGGGTCCTGGTGGACACCAAGTTGACCATGATCCAGCAATGTGCCCTTGCAGCAAAGAAGGCCAACAGCTTCCTGGGCTGCATTAGGCAAAGCGTTGCCAGCAGATCGAGGGAGGTGATCTTTCCCATGTATTCAACACTGGTGAGGCCACACCTGGAGTATGCTGTCCAGTTCTGGGCTTTTCAGTACGACAGAGATATAGACATAGACATATGTGAGAGAGCCCAATGAAAGGCCACAAAGCTGATTGAGGGTCTGGAGCATCTCTGCTATGAGGAAAGGCTGAGACAGCTGGGACTGTTCAGCCTGGAGAAGTGAATGCTTAGGGAGATCGTATCCATATGTACAAATGTCTGATGGGGATGTGTAAAGAAGATGGAGCTAGAGTCTTCTCAGTGGTGCCCAGTGACAGGACAAAAGGCAGTGGGCACAAAAGGAAACACAGAAGGTTATGTCTGAACATCATAAAACACATTTTTACTATGAGGATGACTAAGCACTTGAACAGGTCGCCCAGTGAGGTTGTGGAGTTTCTTTCCTTGGAGATATTCCAAACCTGACCAGACATAGTCCAGGGCAACCTGCTCTAGCTGACCCTGCTTGAGCAGGGTGGGGTGGACTAAGTGATCTCAAGAGGAGCCTTCCAAGATCAGCTGCTCTGTGATTTTTGAATCTTCATGTAATTTAATTGCCAAAATCTGATGCACTTTATCTGAGGCCCATGTGCAGGTTAAGATTTTGAAAAGAGAAGGAATTTCTGAAGGATTACCTCTGAAAAATGAATGACTGTCCTGGATATGTTGAAGCCCAGCATCACAGAGACTGGGAGAAGTTTTCATAAGTTGGCAAAGACACAACACAAAGTCCTCACCCTAGCAGACTTTTGCTCTGGTCTCATGAGAGCCGGGCTACTGGATTTTCACAAAGCAGCAACTGCTAGGAGTTTTCTAAAATGGGCAAAAACCCTCCCAGTCTTATTGTAAAAAGTGACTGAGCCATTTTAGCTGCCTTTCGGCTTGGTAAATTCATATACTTATACATATATATGTAATATGTATACATACACATGAACTCACAGAAATATTACATATAAATGAGTGGATGCACATTCAGGCATATTAGGCAGATATCTAATATGTAAAATTTCAATCCCAGCAGTTTAAATTTGACACATTTACAAGCAAATAAAATGGGTTCAGATCATAAGAGAGTTTGAGAAACATTGTTAAGGGAGGAATCTACCAGCCCTGAGTGCATAAGTTTAATTTTTCTGGAATATTTGACCTCTTTGGTATATTTCTACTGCTCTTTTCTTCTGCATTGTAATCCCTAGGTAGAAAAATGTATGACAAATTGCTCTTTTTTTTTAAACTCCAATCTCTTTAATGAGTTTTAAGGTAAATTTTCATTAGGAAGGGGATTCCTAAAAAATAAGTGTAATGTACTTTAGAGAGGGAATTACATACTGAAGCTGTTCGTGATGCCTGCTCCTTACTCAGGTGAAACATTCCCTGAGTCAAGTCATTATAGACGAGAAGTGTGTGAGTGTGGAGAAGACTTGATATAAGACAAGAGAATGACAGATAGGCAATCCCACTAAATACAGATATGAAGCATGTCTGTCTTTATACATATATCAGAGTATGTTTTTGCTTGGAGAACAAAAAGTAGCAACGTGGAATTATTTGTTGGTTTATCATTGTTTATAGAGATCAGTGATGGTACACCCTGAAGCAAAACTATAAAAAAACCCCTAATCATGATCCTTGCTAGTATCAAGACCATATTACAAGCACATACACAGGAAAATATGGAAATAAGTCGGGCTAACAAGGACAGCAACTGACTACCCTTTTCCAGATATTCCCCAGACAGGTTGCTTTATCAATATTCATCCAAATTTTGTTTCCTTCCCCAGGAATTGCAGCTCCCCACTTAAAAGCAGACCAGACTTCACTTCACAGTAAAATGGAAAGTTCTGCCTGTAACATGATGACCAGAAGGAAACCAGCAGCTGTTGACAGTGTTGCAATGCCGACTCCAGTATTATCTCTCCTACCTTCATCATCAGCAACATCTGAAGCAGGTAATGTTGTTTCCCTCCATTCCCTCTATCTCTTCCCCATCTTCTTCCTCCTGGCACCGAACAATATGTGCTTGTACTGCTCTTCCTGATTGGAGAAGTAGCTGCAAATGTGCATATCTAATGTGATAATCAGGCTGTAATTTTTCTAACACTTTCTTATCATGATCATATCTTGGCATATCAAATCTATTTAATTCGCATACCATCGCTTGTGCAATAATGAGGACACAAGTAGCACCAGCCCGTATGGTCTATCAGGGGACTCTGAAGCAAGACTCTTGGGTTCCTTTCTCAGCCCCGTTGTTCATTTATTTGAATGTTTCCATCCCTGTAGTACGAACATGCCGAATACACAGTGAATAGCTGAGGAGCAGCTGAGATTTCTTTCTGCATACTTCAGTGATTTTAGCATAATATTCTGCCTTGCAAATGCGAAATTGTCTGGGGCAATGAACAGTGATTTAAAATATATCAGAATAAATAAGTCAGAATAGCATGTTTTTCAATCAACTTACATTTTGTGCTTCTATTTTGAATCAGATCAGAAAGGTGGTAGCTTTATACAGTCAGGAATTGAGCCAAGTGATTCAGGCATCATCATGCCTTTTCTTGGGCATGGATAGAGAAGTTAATCTTGCATTGTGTCTTAATTTCCAGTGAATGGGGAACCCACAGTACATTACCCTACATGCATCCATTAGGAGTTTCATAGTCTTGTCAAACCTTTGATTCCACATTCACAAAAAAATGTCTTTGTATCACTGAGTTATGGAACGATTGCATATTTAATTATGCAATTGAAAGTGCTGTTTCAGTGCACTCCTTTTGATTTTCCTCTCATTTCCTGAATAAATAGTGAAAACAAGGCATCCATGCTGTAAAGTAGCCTCTAAAAAGATAAATTTTTATACTAAGAGATCAGGATTCTCTGTTTAGTCTTTAATACTTTCCTAGATATAAACTAAGGACAGATTTTTAATGCAGCGGAGAATGAAAGCACACAAATATTTTATGATCAGTTTCAAGATGAAAGTGTATGCTTGACTGCATAGTTCATTCTTTCCATTTTCAGAAGTCTAATTAAATTGTTGGTTTATCTGTAGCCCAGATGTTGAAATAATTTAGTTGAAAACTGAAAGAAACTGTGTTAATGGGAAAACAGGACAGTGCTATGGGTTTCCTGTAATTAATAGGGAGCTCTTTGAAAATTCCTCCATTCAAACCAAGTCGACAAACTGAGCCCAGCTGTTGAGCAAACAGTCTTTTCTGTGCCATGTTCTTGCAAGTGGCCTCGGGCAACTCCGAAGAATGGAGAATGACAGGCAGTAAGAAGGATCTTTAGTGCTGCAGACATAACAAAACCATCCAGAATAAAGTTAGGGGAGCAATGGAGAACTTTCCAAGGGGTCTGACCTACCTGGGCTCACCTCCTCATTCAGCACCACTGTGTTGGAGTGGGTCCTCCAGCCTGCTTTAAGCTGCCCTTGGAAATGTATATTTTTGGTAGAGATTCTCTCTTTGCCTCAGAAGCTATTTCCAGCATCATATCAATCCTCCATGACTTCCCAGCATGGCCTGTGGCCATTTCAATTTGTCTCAGTCTGTGAGACGAAGCCTCACTGCATCCGTGTACCCCAGGGAGGGGAGAAACACCGGGCCTCCATGTGCCGTATTTTAAATGTGTAACGCTGGTTTTTAAGGCTAATGCTGATTCTTGCTTGTTTGGGGCAGCTAGGTGAGGTTGTTTGGAGAGTGGGAAAAGGATGGAGGAAAAGTACAAAAGCCTGTGCTGCATCGGGTATTTCTAGTTTCTCTTCAGTTTGGGCTGGATTACGCCAAATAGCTTCAGGTCTTCGTGGAGGACGTGTGTGGTCCTGCAGCCTGGGGATTTAGAGGGAGATAACTATACGAAGTGTGTCCCCCCTCTGCATCCCCAGCACCTGGAGGTTGCCATCATCTTGTATCATCTCTGTAGGAGCATATTCCCTTTTTCATATGTTTGCACGCAGACATAGTGTTACTATTTCCCACCTCCTCTTCGACCCCTTCTAGATGAATTCCACCAGATAGCGTAAGACAAAAGTCTTCCTCCCAAAGCAAGATTTCCATGTGCAAACAGCAAAGTATGTGCAGGAAGAGAACAACACAGCCTAAAAAAAATGCAGACCAACTTGGGTCCAGGGTTGGGCAGGGTCTGTCTGGATAAAATGGAAAAGATTAGTACTTAGCTTTGGTTTTCAGCAGAGCAGTATATCACATGGCAATATAGCAAAATATTTTATATCAAAGATTGCTCACCAAGAGCTTCCAGATGAGTTGATAACACCTAATGGCTCTCACTTCAATAGTGGTTTATTTTGGCAGATCTCCCTGATATTTTGTCATATGCACACCTCATCAAATCTTCCCCCTGCAGACCCATCAGACTCTTTTCCACATAGTCTCCATACTCCAAATGTAGAATCAGATGTCCCTGACTCTCAATAGTCAAAATAATATTGGGTTTCCTAATATCTCCTTTAAAAAGCTTGACTTGAAAGAATATTACTTATTCAGTACATGCATTCTGACTATTGGCAGACCGTGTAACACAACTCAAATACTTTCTAGAGCTTGCAAGTTCAGAGGCTTGCTAGGAAGAAAAGCAAAAGTATTATTAGTAGCTTCTAACAAGCTTCCTGAGAAAGTCATAAACACCCCAAAACATTTACGAAAGAAAAATTACTGCAGTAAGCCAGCATAGAACAGCATAGACTTTTTTTTTCTAAATGAGAAAATGAGTTTCAGTCTAAAAGGAAATGGACTTTCAGCTTGCAAAGTTTTAGGAGGGCAAAAAAGTATCTAAACAACGTGAAGGAAGACACTGGGTGGTGTTCAGCTTATAGATTTACGTGTGAGTGTAGCTATCTACCCATAACTGCCTGCATATCAGTTAATTTTGGAGAACTAGGCTGTTTGGCAGAAAGCAGGTGCCCACTTTTGCTCCACTCAGGCACTGTCTACTCACCACCAGGCTCCACTCAGAACACTCAACCTGGGTGAGCTGGACCTCTTGGGTGCCTAAGACACCCATTGGATTTGGCAGGATGGACAGGAGACCTGCACCTTCCTTATCCAGTATCAGGGTGTCAGAAGGATGTCCGTGGTCACCTTAAATTGCATTGAATCCCCATTTTAGAAACGGAGGTCGTCCTCTACCGACTATACAGACCAGATCTCCATCGACTGCGATGGGGTGGTAATGCTAAGCTGCAGAAACAACCGACTACAGATAAATCTCAGTAAGGACATAAAATCTTTGCAGATACTTGGCTAATGTTTTACTCAAATTCGTTTCCTGTCCTTTGGCTTACTTTCTTTCCAATGAAAGTTGAGAGCAATGCCAAATCTCCTGATTTCACCATGAATCTTGCAATTTTTCCTGTGTTTTTGCTAAAATTTCCACCTTCAAGATTTCCATCATCAAATGAAAAATTTCCACTTTGCTTTCTGGAAAAAATTGCATCTTGAATATGGGAATTTTAAAAAAAGGTCTTGAAAGTGTGCCCTCACAATAGCAATAAAAGGCAAAGTGTGGACAGCGAATATGAAGAGCGTGCAAAATGTTTGATTTCTTAAATCTTCTGACCTGAAGTTACTCCCAGGATCTGGGAGGGTCCTAAAGGAGTCAAATGCTTAGGGCTGGAAATATTGGGACTATATATGTCAATCACCAGTGAGGCCAGATCAGAGTGATCATTTTGTGTTACAGGCATCTAACCTTTTTTGATCAGATGACTGAGAAATAGCTCACTGCCACTTGCCCTTAGTGCTCTTGCATCCACACTTTTTAGGGGTGACCTACTTGAGAGGAATTTTGTACAACTAATTAGCTTCTCCTGAGCAACTTGGATATTTAATTTCCTTTCTCGTTTTCTTTGCTACCAAAATGACGGCGTTCCTCTTTTCTTTTGTCCTCTGTGAATCACAAACTGCAAGTGGGTTTTATTTTTCTTTTTGGTGTGGGGAGTGGGTTACATATGGAAAATGTATTTTGTTTTGTAATTAATGAAAACCAGACTTTGGGAAGTTGGCCATCCAGGTCTTTATTTATAAGAGAGCATATGTCTGTGTTTTGTTTATGACTCACTCCTACTTCTTGCATTGTAACTTGGGTTTGTTTATGCAAGCTCTTTGCTGAATCCAAGCAACATGGTGGTATAAGAGCCAATAATTTATGTTCTCCAAGAGGGGAGGACAGTGAGCGAGGTTTGTATGCTGAATCTGTCATAGCCCATAGTGAGTAAGAGGAGATTCTACCACTTGACAGCTCCTGGTTATCTACAGAAAATGCTACAATAGCAACTTTCTTTAAACTCCTGCTAAAAGATTAGCCTGTTAGCCATGAAGGGAGTGATAACCCTTAAATGAACCTTTCTCAAAATCTTGGCTGCTCTGGAAACTTCAAGGATTTCAAACCCAAATGACTGCTTGACAGTCAGGTGTAAATTAAGTTTGCAAGTAGCTGTGGGCTGAGGTTAATTTAGTGGGATATTTTATTCTTTACTGAAAAGAAATTCTGAACTCCATCATTTCTTTTCCAGCAGCGCAGAACGGATATGTTAGGAGTGAAAGGGAGCACCAGTTATTGCAATAGCAGAATTAATATATTCTGTTTCTCTCACAAAGGGGTAGTTACTTATAATCCATGTGCAAATCCTGAACTCTGAACAGATGCCACGTTCAGTAAAGGACAATGAGACAATTTAAGAAAAACAAGCAAGGTTTCGTGTCCTAAGCAAAGGACCAGGAGCCAAGAAATGCTGGGTACTCTTTCCAGCTCTGACAATGACTCACAACGTGACCTTGGCAAGAGACTTAACTACTTTGGACTTCATTCAGATCTAAAGTAAGTGATCTGAACCAGGAGTAAGCTTACTTCGGGGGCCATTAAAGTCAATTATATGACTGAGTGGTTTCAGCTAGTATCTGCGGAGATGATAGTAAAGAAACTCAGGCAGGCGTGATGAATTTGCCACAGGTGAAGTGACCCACACAGCTTGTCTGTGCCCCCTAGTATCAGTAACAAACACTTTTCGTACTAACTGGCACCCATGGCAAGAATTAAAGGCCGGGTTGAAGACATCAGGAGTATATGTTTGGGGTATAGAAAGTTTAATAGTTACGGTGGGCCAATATGACAGCTACGCTAAGCAGCCCTTCCTTCCCTCCCACTAGAGGTTTAGAAATGAGAATGAAGCAAACCCGTGGTACAACATTTCTGTAGAAAAGCTTTGTTGCTTTAGAAGAGAGGAGAGCTGTAGAGAAATCTCGGAGGACTGCTTAATAGTCAAAGCTGTGTTTTAATCTAGGCCAGTAAAAAAGGAGGTAACAGCAATTCTGGGACTGTAATAAATAATCTTTTAACTTTCTTTTAGTTGCTTTTCTATGCAGAGTCCTTTCTCACAGCCACCGCTTCTTCAGTAGTCATATTCAGCCTACTGAGCTTGAAAGCATCTAGTCTTCATGATATTGAAAGTAGGCAAAGGAGGGTTTCCATTCACTGCTCTTTGACCCACCCCTGTTTCTGTTCTTTTCTCCCAACAGCCAGCCCACCACTGAAAAAAAGGTTCAAGCGCCGTGAAATCGAAGCAATCCAGTGCGAGGTGCGCAAGATGTGCAACTACACCAAGATCCTGTCCACGAAGAAGAACCTGGATCACGTGAACAAGATCCTGAAAGCCAAGAGGCTGCAGAGACAATCAAAGACAGGCAATAACTTTGTCAAGAAGCGGAGGGGGCGTCCTCGGAAGCAACCCCTCTCCTTTGACGAAGACTCCAGAGACCAAATGCCCGTTCTGGAAAAATGCATTGACCTTCCCAGCAAAAGAGGTCAGAGACCGACACTCAACCCTTTGATATTGGAGCAAGCAGCCACTCAAGATACAATCATGGCCACCATCGAGGCTGTCATACACATGGCNCCACAGGAGGAAGAGGAGGACGTGAAAGTGAAGCGGCACCGGAAAGGCAGAGGGAGCGAAAGCGAAGGCCTTCCCTGAGGCCGGCGCACCCCATCAGATGTTGGGTGCCGGTAGCGGGGCACGCCGGGACTGAGGGACTGGAGGCGCGCGGTCCGCTTTGCCCCTGCGGCAGCACCAGACTCACTCATCCCTTCGGCGACCAGAACCCGTCGTGGAAAGCTGTGCCAGCCGGGGTTCGCATCTTCCTCTTCATCACTTTGGCCCCAGCCCCCCCAGGAAAGAGGGGGAAAGGGTGCGGGAAAGGTGGGGGGTAAAGGGGGCGGGGGGTGTGTGTCAAAGATGGGGAGAGCGTGTATTTTGCAGAGTTTCCAAAACCAATCAGCATCTCAGCATTGCTGTTCTCATACCGTACCCGGAGGCGGGAGGTCGTCCTCGCAGAGAGCTGAACGTTGTCACTAGGGCTGCATGCTCGACTCCGATTCTGTTTGGCGGGCCAGGTGAAATTAAGAGTAACCATCATAGTAGAAATCACTGTAAAAAAGAAAAAAAGAAACAAAAAAAAAAACAACAAAAAAAGTGTAATTTTCTCAACTGTGATCTTGGTTATAATCTGTTTGAATTTTTTTTTTTCCAGTTTTATATACCTACCAGGCTTTGGGGCAGCATAACCCAAAATGCCTGACTCCTGCTAGAACTATATATTTCTTTCTCATTTACTTGCCTAGTTACAACTAGCTGCAATATAGGCAATAGAAAAGTAGAGCCTTACACGCGCGCACACTCATTCCGAGTGCTATCCCAAGGAACGACAGAATATCGCAGCATTTAAAATAAGGTGTACATGGATATTCAATTACGATAGCACGTTTCTATGAAGCAACTTGGCATTTTCAATGGCATGTGAAAAAGGGGTCATCCGTCAACCAAGTTGTTTTGATGCTCGGTACATATGAGTAGAGAACAGCAAGACACTTCTGGGGAATAGAGTTATAGTAAACACGGACAAAATCACCAAAAAAAGAATATAAAAAAGATAAAAGAAAAAAAATAGGACAGAAAAAAATAAAGTAAAAAGACAGGGCCCAAACCTACCAGTTCTTACCACCTGCAATTCCCAGTGAAATTGATGGGAAACCCAGGATCCAAATAATTTGCATTGGGTAGCAATGCCTTGATATGTTCTTTTAAAGAAAATAGATAAAGTAGATTGTTTTAAAAAAATAGAGAACAAAACCCTATGGAAAATAGGTTCTTTCTTGGCAATTATTTCTTAAAAAAGAAAAGGAATAAGTGTTCTTATCTGAAAATAAAAATAAAAATGTTCAAAGGGTATCACCACTGCAATTGTATTAATGCCACTTTGGACATGTTCTCCAAGTTGTGGTTGCCTTAATAAACTAAAAAAAATTTTTTTTTTTTGTACATAATGTAATTATAAAGCTCTCAGTCTGCATGGATGCAAACTGTGTGTGACAAATCGTCTCTTTAAATGGTCAGTTCAAATTGTACATTTCTCATTCGAGTTGTACGTTAGCCATTGATTTAACTTGGGTAAAATACCCGAGCTCCATTTCCACAGCCCAATTAAAATGTTTAACTAAAACAAAGACTGAACGTGAAACTGTTCCATTGCAGTAACAATGCTTTTAAAAAAGAAGTCAGTTGTTGAAATTTGAAATAGGTACTTTCAACTTTATTTCATTTCTTTTTAAAGTCCTTCAGTACACTCAACACCTGGCATGGCAAGATGGATATTAAAATGGGAGGGGGGAGGGAAAATTCCAGCAAGGGAGCGGGGATTGGAATTATTTAATGATTCACAAGCCAACTGCTATTCGCTTTTTTGAGAAATCTTTGAACTGGCTTATTGCCAAGGAAACTTCAAATAGCACGACACTAAAAAAAAAAAAACAACAAACCCAACAAAAAAAGTCCCCACAAAAAAATATTGTGTTTCTATTCTGTTATTTATTTACAAAAATCATATCAAGACTATGGTGTTAAAGGGACACTGTAAACATACAGCTCATTATTTTTAGAGACTGATTTTTCTTCTGTGATAGCACCTTAGCTTATTAAAACTGAATGCATTTGGGGTTTGGATTGTGTTGGGGGACCGGGAGAGGGGATTTATTTATTTTTTTTTTTTAAAGGCTGGAACAAATCTTGAGATCCTATCTCCTTAAAACTGATATGAGGGATCGCAGACTTTGGTTTCCAATTTGTTTTGCATCATTCATCATACTCATTTGCGCTTTTTGTTTTCCAATTAATGCAGCTTAGAAATAAACTGGCCGGTTGCTCATTCTGTTACAACCAATTTTGCTTTTCAGTTCTCTTGAATTAGCACAGTGTTATTGCCTGAAGTTGTCGGCCTGCGGAAAAAAATGCTTAAGCCTCCTCGAGCTCCTCCCTTCTTCCTTAAAAAGCATTGGACTGAGGTTTAGTTGATTCAGAAATCTTTTTTTTTTCATCTCTCCCTTGGGCCTGAAAGTAGGTGACAGTGTCACTTAAAATGCAAGAAAAAAATATAAGTTTGGTATTCCAGGTTGCTTATAAGCTGAAACTAGCCAGCCAACAACTTATCCTTAGTTTTATCTTCAGTGATCTCTTTATTAGCATTGAAGGACATTTCAATGTGTAGTGAGCGGAGCAAAGGCCTGAAAGGACCAAATTCTGTCACTGAACGCCCATCGTGGCTTCGAGATGTGTCAGACCCTACGGCGTGCCGATAAGGGCTGGATTTGGGCTGGACCTTCCTGGATACGCTGGGATGCAGCCCCCCCAGGGAAGGATCACTGAATGGCTGCTGCCTCCCATGATCCCCAGCTTTGGAAA
Organism: Balaeniceps rex; assembly: GCA_013401315.1. Lineage (NCBI taxonomy): Eukaryota > Metazoa > Chordata > Aves > Pelecaniformes > Balaenicipitidae > Balaeniceps > Balaeniceps rex. Next base: position 46,131 of record VYZW01002420.1, on the reverse strand, counting down.
AAAAAATGCTCTTATCCTTCCAAAAAAGTATTATCCAAAATGCTGCTAGAGGCATGGTGCTTAAGGAGAGCATCCACAGGGTACAACCCTGTATTCTCTTCACTGAGCATTTCACATAGGGCAGGAAAAAAAAAAGACGCCCTTTTGGTCCTAGAGAAGCCAAGGCTAGCATTCAAGACCCAGTAGCTGCGAGCTGTCAGCGTAGGATGGGCTCTATCCAGACGCCTAAGGTTTGTTTTTCGTGGTAAGAAGGTGCTGGTAGAGCGCGGTGCTGCGGTACAGCCTTGGCTGTTTGTCCAAACAACAGCCCGCTGCAGCTGGTCCTGGCTGGCAGGAAGATTAGCTTGTTAATTTGTATGAAAGCAGGCTGAAAATACTGTTAGATGGCACTCAGAATTTGTGTTCTGCATGTTGCATAGTCTATAAATATGATAAGCAAGTTGCTGACAGAATAATATTATAAGGCGATGTACTACATGCAGATCATAAAGGATTTAGTTTTAGGGCTTAAGGCTAAAATCCCACTCCTGCAGTTTATTACCCAACAATATTCCAGTAATGAGCTTTTTGATTTTTTTTTTTTTCCCCTACCACTAGGAAGATTTACTGAGGAACTCTCTAAATTCTCTCTACACATTACCAAGAACTGTATAAAACTGGGGTGAAAGCCCTTTTTCTTATTAAGACCAAAAAGACCTTTCAAACACCTCTGCTGTGTCACAGATTAACACATATCTTAGCATGCTTCAATAAAAACGCGAAACAAAATCACATGGCTGCGAGCCATATGAAATGAGGCCGCGGGTTTGTATCCTCTCCGTGGGTTTTGTATTTCTCAACCCAGCATAAAACCAGGAATGGGGACAAGCGTGCGGGGAGAGAGGAAAAAAAAAACAACCAACCACTTGTGTCTCCAAGAGCTTCATACTGCCAGTTTCTTGAGCCCTTCAATATTAAATTTTCTGTGAAGCACCTTGCATGTTTTTGGGTAACTGTCAAAAAAAACAAAAAAAAAGAAACAAAAAAAAAGAAAAAAAAAGTGATAATAGTCATCAGGTACTAAGGTATCCTACAGCATGGCCCATGACTCTCCACTTGACAGCAATGCTTTGGACCATTCGTGTAGAATATTGTGTTTGTGTTGTTACATTTTTTGGGTAGCATCTGGTACAATGAGGTGCTGGTTCGTCACTGGGGCTTCTGAGCGCTACAGCAATACGACGAATAAACAGGAATCGCTGTTCCGTACACAAGGATTTCCCCAACTCTTATTTTCACAGGCCCTGATTCAGGACTGCACTTAAGCACATTTAAGTAGTATCCTGAAGAGTAAAAAGAACAACAAAAAAAGACAGGAAAAAGAAAAAAAAAAAAAGAAACAGGATGGTTTTCTGAATTGAGAAAACAAACATCATGCCCTTGCAATGCCTCTTCCTTCCATATTATCCAAAAACTCGGGTGCAGCAGTTCTGAGATAATTAGAAGCACATTTCAACAAAGGACACATATTTGAGATCTCCTTAAGATGCCTGCCTAGGTTGTATAAAACACTACGTGTTAAAAAAAAGAAAAAGAAAAAAAAATGTAAAAACATGAAAAGAGCTGCCAATTGGACAACATGGGGAAGCAGTTCAATCCCATGTTGGTTTGTTTTACTTTTCTTTTTCTTTATTTTTTTAAGCTATTTCTTAAATAATAAATGCACATGAAGTGTTAAATATGTATATACTGTATTTCAAAAAAAATTAAAAAAATCAAACGAATGGGGCACAAGATTGTTCTATAAGTCGTGCTGGCTAATTTTTAGTTTGTATTCATAAGTGGTTTTTAAAAGCCTTTTTTAAAGTGTAATTTGCATGTTCTACTTTGATTGTATGTAAACATATTTTAGAGCAAAAAAATGTATTTGTATTTTATTGAATATAGAGGCAAGAAAAAAACTTGTACATTGTTTGAAATGTTCTTTTTGTAACAGTTTTTATTCATGAAGCATTTTTGTACATTTAAAAATGGATATGGACTTGATGTTCTTTGAGGCTTAGATACATCTGGCATGCTTTAATGTCATGCTCCTTCATGATCTTAGATGTTGGTTTTTAAACATTTTTTTCTAAAACAAAGCTCAGTCTTTTCGCTACCAAATCAGGTTAGCACAGTATAGAGCACTTAACTAAAAAAAAAAAAGAAAAAAAAAAAGTTAATCCTATTCATATGTTATTCATTGTGTGAAATTAAAGGAATTCAATTCAGTCTAACATGAGTTGTGAATTCTTTTGTCTTATTTTCCATCTGTTTCCCATCACTAAGGAGTTTAATAGCTTTTGGGATACTAATACCATGCATTCACAAGCCCTCTTTATGGTAATGGAGAAAAACATGCTTTGGTTCTGTTCTTTTTTTCTTTTCTTGATTTTTTTCCATTTTCCCAGAATATCCTTCAAAGTTAAAAATGGACTGTGCCATGGGCCCCATGGACAAAAGGGGGATTCTCACTTTGAGGCTGTCTGTATCATCAAATGAACAGAGACATCTCTGCTCCAAATTGTGTCCCCGGGCACTGGTACGGCAGTACTCGCCACCCAGGTGGGGTTTCTACTCCCGAAGCAGATAGAGCATCCCTCTCCAGATGCCTGCAGAGAAGGCAGTCTCAGGGGCTGGGTTATGGACGAGGGGGTGACGGGAGCCAACCCTCTCCTCTCTGAGCGTCAGAGATGAAGGGCTGTAGGCCAAGGGGTATTTTCCATTCTGTAAAACCTCACGCTGTGACCATGGGACCAGGAGCTGGTGTAGCATGGTTTTAAATTTCTTTTCCAAGTCGCTGCTGAGAGTGGTCAGCTTCCATTATACAGTCAGCCTCAACATCCACAAGTTCCTCTGCAGCAGCATCAGATTTCCTCTTTTTCCTCCTCCTCAGGGAGGATGCAGCACCTTCCCCAATGGCTCAGCAACCTGCGCATGGAAACTAAATCCTGTTTCCTGGAGAAGGCAGCAATGCTCAGGCAGGATAGATAACTTAGTGTCCTCTCATGTTCTTCCCTTCTGAAGCTTTGCAGGATGAGTTGGCTTGGTGGGACCAACTCATCCAGCCGCAAAGATGACCTCTCTGACTGCTGTTTGCACAGCTATTGCTTTATGCTGCTGGAGTAGAGCTGCTCCAAAGATCTCAAATGTTATAGGGCTTTTTTCTTTCTCCTCTTTCTCTCTTTAACATACCCATAGCCCCAGCTTTTGACAGCAGTTTGCAGAAGTGCTGAAATCTTCGCTCACTGTTTTTATCGGGCTCTGTGATGTATAAGCCACTGGTCTCCAACTCTAACCACATATTTTTAAAAGGCCTGTGGTAAGGCTCCCTTGGAAGTGTCTGTGAACTAAGTTTCGTGCTTGCTACTGTAGTATCTCAGGACTGATCTCCTCTCCCACCAGCTCTTTTCTGAGATTTACCTCCCACCGCCACTGAGCTCTGCCGTACTTTCGTGGTGTCACCCTGCAGACATGATGGAGCAAGGCTGGGAGAGCAGCCATTGGGAGAGCGAGAGTTGGGGATGTTGGGTTTCTGTTATTTGGGGGCTGGGTGTGTGAGGGCCTCCATCTGTGAGTTTTTCATGGTTTTTTGCCTCTGATCTTTTTTCACCAGACTGTTGACACCACGTACAGTGTCAGAGCATCATACTCCTTACCAGTCTTCTTTTGGACAGGGAGGAGTGTTTGATCAGCATCCCCATCTGCTTTCTCAGGGTAAAGTCAGGCTCTTGTTAGGACCTCTCTGTGACAGTTTCATCCCTGCTAACTGTTCCAGCACTGTCTGCTCCTATGGCTTAAACCACCTCTGAGAAAATCCTTTGAAAGTCTTAGAAACAGAGTTTAGGAAATGCACAAGTTCTGGTCAGTTGTAACTTTTTTTTAGGTACTCTTTGTTTAATGAGATATTCTTCTCTTGTCTCATTTTGCATGAGTTCAGTGTTTTCCAAATTTACTTAGAATAGTTTCATTATTCATCTCTGCCCTGAAATAACTGAAAATAATGAAAACACGAAGTGTGTCAGAAGCAGCTGTCATCAGAAATAATGTTCTTCTCTGATTATCCTCCTTTTTCCTGAGCACCCTTTGCTCATAGCAGTAGTGAAGCTCTGTGAAAATGTTCTTTGGTCGTCCTCCGTATTACTGGAGTGTAAACTTAGGAGGGGATTTCACATGCCACCCTCAAGGTATGGATAAAGAGATGAGTACTATCCCTTGGGTCAAAGTATGATCTTAATTCACTTTTGATAGCAGAGGTTCTTCATGTCCTCTGGGCTAAGGAGGCTGACCGTGGTGACCTTAACTCATCCTCAGCTGGCAGAGACAAGCCTCAACCTCAGCCTCGCGGTCCCTCACGGTACCATTTCACACCAGACTCCACAGCTATCTCATGTGTTGAATTTATTTTGTGTCAAGGAAAGTTTAGTTGGTGCAGATGCCTGCAGCTTGTATGCAAGTTGTGTGAGCTTATGACAGCATTATTTGATATTCTGTAGCAGGAAGCATGCACATATTTTAGAATAATTCTACTGTTACTAAGTAGAAAAATTTTCCAGTGACTTTGAGGGGATCAGTGACAGGACCTTACTCAAAACCCTTCAGTAAAAAACATCTGGCAAATTCTAGAAAGCAGAGGGAAGCGTAGATGTCAATCTAAAAAAATATATGTTTGGCCTTTTATGGGCATTTAATGAACCACATCACTAGTGCACTAACATAGAGGTTTCAGAACTAATAGAAAGTACGGAAATCACTGCAAAGTGTGGCATATCAAACAATCTATGCCTTTTTTTTACTGTGAGCTGCAGGAATAACTGGTGTGAAAGCACCCCAGGAGTTGTAAGAGGAGTTTAACAGAATGTTAGTGCAATCATAAGTCATTTCATTATGACAATTAACTTTATAACACAGAGCAAGACCCACTGGTTCACATTCTCAGCTTATGCAGATCAGCACTATCAGTTTCAAATGTGTTAAAGCAGTTTGGAGGAGCAAAAGATCTGTTTTCATTTTCCTTATGGAAACTATTCATCCCAAAGTGGCTTTGGAATGCCACTAGTAATATGATGTAGTACAAACTACCATTGTTTGTTGCCTGTAAGAAATGTCATGTTGATAATATAGACGTTTACTAAAGATCAAATGTTTGGAAAAATGATTCAGCAACACTAGTATTCAGATCACCATGGTTTTATAAGAACTGTGGTGGAAAGAAGAGGGGAAAATAAGCCGAGAGTCCTTGGGAAAAAGATGAGACATAGTTTTGTATGGATCAGGAAGATATTTAAGTATTAATATCCACTTCTTCTCAGGACTCTTGATTTTCGGCTTTTCACGGCATCACCCTCTTGCGCTTCAAAAAAATTCTGAAAAAATTCTCCAGGTCCTGGGTATCATGGAGTACACCAGCCCTGCATAAATGAAGCATATAGGAAGCCCAGTGTTTCTTCTGCAATGCTTGAAACAGATGTAGTTGATATGGCATCTGTTTGCCTGGTGGGATTTGTCCCTTTCTGGATCTCCCCCAGTCGATGATGCAAAGCACAGAACAGGGACCCTATCATCTCTCTATCCTTTTCCAGGTGACCTGCACCAGAAGAGGGGAAAAATCTCTGCTATAATTTTTTGACTGGCCTTGAGCATCTTTGAAAAGGCAGGAAAAATTTCTTGTCTGTCTCCATTCTACTCCCACACATGCTCATATCTGGCAGTTCTTAAACTGCCCCACAAACGTTATTGGTAAATAACGCTCCAATTGAATCCATAGAAGTTTTGTCACTGACTCAAAGCGAACAAAATTCCCTGCCGCATCTCCCTGATTTAGCATGCGACAATACTGTTTGTGGACTCAAATACCTCTTAGTGTCTGCTACTAGCCTTGCCCGATATTCTGTTTATATACTCAAAGAACAAGTATATCAAGCAGAAAATTAGTTAAAAAGGGCAAACTGTGAGAGCCTCTGCAAGGTAAAGGCAGGGAAGAGAGCACATGAAGAGCATCTGCGGGTGAGCATTTTCAGAGCATGGCAAGAACACAATTAGAAAAGGGAAGAAAAGTGATCTCTGAAGGAAGCAAATGATCACGTGGCAGAGCTGTAATGAAGATAATCACAAAGGAGGGCACTGCTTAGTTTTCTAGAAGACAGCAAAAAAAAAAAAAGCAGCACACTTGAAGGGGAAGCGATGAGTTCAGAAACACAAAAGGACGTTCATTGAAGGGAGGGAGAGGGAGAGGCTGGAGGATATGAAGATTTAGGTCATGGAGAGAGTATAAAAATGGATCTTGTGACAGAAGATGGAAGAGGCAGCCTGCTTGCTTACTGGGACTTTATTGCTGCTTTCTAAGCTGACACAGCACTCGTCATTTATCCTCATTAAACAGCTACCATCAGGGCATAGTTAGCGACCATTAGTCCTCAATTCTCTCTCTTTAAACTGCAGACAAATAGATAGTTACTGCAAGAAGTAAAACTTTCTTTGCTTGAATTATTGATACGTACTGTTTTCCAAAATTCTGGTCAAGGATCAGCAAATGACAGCAAAGGTCTGACAATAAAGACAGCAGTTGTACAGAAGTCTGCTTGCAAAGATGGGACTTCAAGGAGATGCCCTCACTGATATAAATTGACTTAGCTTCATATACTTCAAAGATATTATAATAATATTTAGGTGCTGTTGATCCCATAGCTTCTCATGGACAATTTATGCTGATTGAACATCTATCCCAAGTATCCGAGGGTCAAATACTTCCGCCTGCTATGCGTCTCAGCAACTTACTTTCTGGTGGGGATGCAAGGTGCTTTGTGCCCAAGAACAAGTGGGCCATTGTGCAATCCCATTTGTTAGAGGAGGCAACTGAAATGCTGAGAAAATGAGGCCCATATCGTCCGAGTTGTGCAGTGCTATTGGGTACCTCCGTTTTGAAGTACCACACATAGCTCTGTGTTTTCTGAATATTTTAAGAAGAGGCCATGGAGGTAGTTGAGGGACCTATTAGACACAAACTTTCCAAAATGTGGATCTTGGTGATTTTTGTAAAAGTGTGAATAAAATAAAAATGAAGAATCTGGCTTGCAGCCAGCTATTAGGGTTTTGCTCAGGAAACCGTGAGAAGGTTTTTTGTTTTGCTTTGTTTTCAAATGGTGGTTCACCAGAATGGTATCTCCAGAATGGCCAGGGTGACCCTGAGGGATCAGATCCTATCAGTCAAGAATGACTTTGCTTTTTCTTCCTGAAAAAAAGGGTGAGCAAGGAGACATAGCTTCTCTGGGGTCTGAACCTCTGTTGTCTCAATTCAGAAAATCACTTTAGCACACACTTTTGGAAATTCGGGACATAATATGAACAAGAACTTGCATTTAAGCTTTGGTTTAGTCCCACTGACATCAACAGGATTTAAACACTTTAAGTAGATGATTAATTGCTATTACAAGAACGAGCATTTACCTGACTTCCAATTCCAAAACCTAGTCCCAGTTGGCCAAACTGAAGCTTAATTATTTTATTGAGTGGAAATAGGAATTGATCAACTCCTGTTTTAAACAATCTCACAAGGTGTTCCTAGCCCCAGGCCTCAGTTTACCATGAGTAGTGCTTGCATACGTTGAAGGACTAGTTGTTAACATTACCAAAAGGCTGTGAATTCTTGCAGGAATTTGTACAAAAGAACACCCTTATCAAGACTTTCATGACAGGACATTCTCTCCAAGTCAGCTTCTTTTTTTATTTCTTTTAACCATGAAAAATGAGGCCATGTCATTTACACAGCAAAGTGAAAATGAATTTTTAAACCAGGGCATGGGTTTCTTTGTCCTTCTTTACTGCAGCCATATGTTTCTGTCCACCCTTCATTACCTCAAAAAATAACATGAAATCCTTTCTTTTTTCAGCTTTCTATAAATAGTTCTCTAGCACGTCTGTTCACACTGGGCGGGTTCCTGAAGATACTAGCTATGTAGTTTTGGATCAGTCATTTATTTATATCTTCACTGATAAGGGTGTCCCAAAAATGATAGCTGTCTGGTCTGACTGCTTTGGTATTCAGATCATAGACTGGGCAAGGACGTTGTGGGTGAATCCCTGGAGGTAAAGCATAAATGTTTTGCTCCATCTGCCCTGGATCCAAACAATGAACGGGCAAAAGAGTATGAAATCCCTGACATGGCAAGAGAATCCTGAATTCCTTCTTGCTAGGCTTGTAGGTGTGCAACTGTTTTGAGAGTTATTGCATGCACATAGATCCAATGCCCTTTTCCAGGCTTAGCCAACTTGTGTTTCTGCCTCTGTTCCAGGAATTGGTATCTTTGAAAGACCATATCAAACTAGTACATTGTGTTTCCTGCACATCCTGCTTTATTGGAGGTTAATTCCTTCTGACGCATGCAGTCTGCTGCTGCCAATTAAGTCAAATGTATTTTACGCTTTACTTTTCTGTTGCCTTACAGGCTTTTGTTGGAAAATATTTAATAAATAAAACTTGCCAAACATTGTTAAATGATATGGTCTGATGATTTGGAATAAGCACCCAGAGTTTAATACATCAGAAGGGTTGAGAGAGGGGAGGAGGAAATTCTGAAGCGACACCCAGCTGGATGCCAACCACACAATATCCAGCCGCCAACCACAGTGTTAATCTCTTGCTAGAGGGCTGTTGCAAAAGCAGAAAATGGGACCCCGGGTCAAGCAAGGCATATAGAGTTGCTTCTCATGAAATGACACTGCAATGTGTTATTCTTTGGTAGAGGAGGATAGAAACTGACTGCACTGGAAGGGCAGTACAGATACGGGACCAAATGGACTCTTCTATTGTAGTCCCAGCTCTGCCACCTCACATTTTCCATCCATTTCGTCATGGTTCCTGGGTTTATTCCTATTTTCTGTTTCTGTGTGGGGTCTCCGAGTAGCGTCTCTTTCAAGCTTTAGAGAAATAGCTGGGACAGTTCAGGCTCAAGGTCTGATAAGAGAAAGTACATTCACTCAGGGTCAGCTGAGACACCAGGATATCCAAACTATGTGAAAACCCATCAGATCTTCTCAATTAATTAGATTTATTTTATGATTATTCTGTGATCCCACTCAACACTAAGGTACTGATGTGATAGGAGACAATCAGTTAAGTTCCTGGATGAGATTATATTCTAACTGGAGAAGACAGGCAGCAGGACAGAAGTAGCAGAAATACAATCAAGATGATGATACATCCCAGCATAGATGACACCGTACATCAGTGACACAGCTGAGCACACAATTTCAGGTTCCTTGTCCTGGTTTCAGCTGGGTTAGAGTTACTTTTCTTCCTAGTAGCTGGCATAGTGCTGTGTTTTGGATTTAGTAGGAGAAGAATGCTGATAACACACTGATGGTTTAGTTGTTGCTAAGTAGTGCTTACCCTAGTCAAGGACTTTCTTTTTCAGCTTCCCATGCTCTGCCAGGTGCACAAGAAGTTGGGAGGGGGCACAGCCCAAGATAGTTGATCCAAATTGACCAAAGGGCTATTCCATACCATATGACGTCATGCTCAGTATATAAACCGAGGGGAGTTGGCCGGGGGGCAGCGATCGCTGCTCGGGGACTGGCTGGGTGTCGGTCAGCGGGTGGTGAGTGGTTGCATCACTTGTTTTCTTTTCCCTGGGTTTTGTTTGTCTCTCTCGTTCTCCTTTTCATTACAATTATTATTATTATTATTATTATTATTACTACTACTATTATTATTACTATTATTATTATTATTATTTTATTTCAATTATTAAACTGTTCTTATCTCAATCCATGGGTTTTCTTACTCTTGCCCTTCCGATTCTCTCCCCCATCCCACCGGGGAGGGGGAAGGTGAGCGAGCGGCTGCGTGGTGCTTAGTTGCTGACTGGGGCTAAACCACGTCATTCCTGAATGGCTCCATGGTCCTGATTCCTATTACTTTACACATGAATTTTAAAGCAACTTTCAGATACCAAATCAAGACCAAGGGAAGAGAGCTTTCTGCTCCCTTTCTTAGGGAACAAAAGAAAAGCTTCCTATACAGCAACTGCAATGTACTTCACCCAAAATGACACTTTTAGTTCTTCCAGGGCATAAATCATGACTGCCAGAGGCACTAAACACTGTGCCCAAAGCAGTTTGGCTCGATGAGAAAACAATGGTTAACTGCGTTCTGCTTGCGCATCCGTACAAAGATCCTCGGGAGGGATGTTCATAGCAGGAGTCTTCTGGAGAAAAAAACCTGTCACTGATGAAAGAGGGTTATGTAATTATGGGAAAATCCTTGACACAAGAAAAGCAAAATTCTCACTTTGTAGCCGGAGACAGGGTTGATGCTCCAATTAGAAAACAGCTTGGAGAAATTCAATGCAAATGCATCATGCATCATGCATCATACTTGAGTGATATAGTGGCAGTATCAAAATAGTTCATCAGCATCAGCTTGGGAGCTCAGCAGCATAGCTAAAGTTGATTTTTAAATTTAAACAAATTCTCTGGGAGGGAAGTACCTTCAGCAGTGGTTGGTACAGATTGGCAGCTAGCGTTGAGAGAAAGAGGCAATCAGCAGTCCTTTTATCCAGAAAGCTTCTTTTTCAATCTTTACAAAAGTGTATCAGACAGGACTGAGATACTGACTCAGAAAACACATCTGTCCACTGCTTCCATGAAAAAAAAGATAAGATGATAGCACCCAACACATTGAGTATTGCTAGCAGTACTGGATTGCATGTTTGTGGTTACAACAGGAGGGGGAAGATTTTTTAGATACCACTGGGGTTCTGGTCACTATTTTTTAGTCTTTTTCTTTATCCATACCTGCCTGTAGATCTTCCTCACATATTCCGATTTTCTGGGATTCTCAAATATATTCCGTTTGGGAAATAACTGAAGGGAAAATGCACATGGTCTTTGACAACAGCAACAATAGTTACTGTAGATGATTTTTTAATTCATTGACATTAACCCACTAAAACAAGGGATCTTTATTTCTAAGTTATTTTGTAGTTGGTTCAATTTTTTAAGCAACTAGGAGTACGTGATGTGAAATGGAAGCCACACAGCAACTTGTGCTTGTTCTGCTGCAAAACTCTTTTTGGTTTTGGTAGGCTGACCGAGAGATACAGAAGTCCCTCTTTTCCCTCAAATTCTCTTATATGTTTGTTAACATCTTTTAATGTTACAGTAAAGGCTCACTGTGGTAGTAAGCTCTGCCTGCTACATTTCTGGACTCTTAGTTAAAAGGTTCTGATTTTCTATCCATTCTAAATAATTCCAGTGCAATGGGTGGCATATACGTACAATATGATCTAGTTATCTGCATAGAGAGCCTGGTGAAATGACCCCAGGCTATGCATCAAGAGAGCTGGCTCTGAAATCAGAAATGGTGTAATTATGTATTTAATTATGTCACCTAAGGGACGGAGTCATGCAGTCTGGTGGTATTGTTGCTATATAAAGTAATATCTCTACACCAAGGTGTACTTGTGTTGACACTGGCTTCGAAATTTTTGGTCTTTGTTGTTAAGCAAGCATATATATATAACTTACAAACAGACTTTAGAGTTGCATCTTTGCTCATAGTCTATCTGTAAGACTAAATTGGACCTAGGAGTAGAGGACCATGATACAAACATACTTTTATAGTGTGCCATTGTTCTCCAATACTCTTATTTTCACTCCTTACCTCTTGCTTATTCTTATTCCACATATTCAACCTTATCAAGATTTCTTCCCCCTCCTTTTCATCCCTTTTATCAGCTCTAATTTTTTGTTTAAATCAGTTCTATTTGGTATTCGTGAAATATACTGCAAAGCAAGAGCAATTTGTTGTTCCCTCATTCTGGCCCACAAGTTGTGCTCAAGTTGCTTAAAGAAAGGCATTTATTTACTAGAGTTGATCTCAATTTTATTTCGTTAAGTTCTTATCTTCCATCTCTATAAGCAGGTTAGATTTTTGGTAACATTTTTATAGGAAGAAACATAATGCTATTTGGGGGAATAATTTATGACCTTTGAGAATACTTTGTTTCTTGATTTTTGAAGGAAAAATGAGGGACGTTCATGGTTGTAGAGGGACGGAAAAAGTAAAATTTGTAGCTGTTTTCTGAGGCAGTAGCTGGCTAAGTTGGCCACATAGGTGGTAGTGAGTCAATATTGAATTATCATCAGGACACCAAGAAGGTTTTTACAAACATTTCTTTAATGTTTAAAGGTAAAGTGACTAATGATACTATGACATCCTTTTTAAAATGGAGAATGGCCCCATGGTATAGCTCAAAAATAGGTCTCTGAAATATTTTCTTATTAATCTCTGTTAATTACTCTGATTATCACATTCAACAGTACATTCATTTCTGTCCTGTGCAGCAGTGCTGTGAGTTTTCGTATATCAGGTGCCCTTATCACCTCCCAAAATTTAGGCCATGAATCAGCACAATGGAGTGTTGTGGTTTAACCTCAGCCAGCAACTAAGCCCCACCCAGCCGCTCGCTCACTCCCCCCCCGTGGGATGGGGGAGAGAATTAGAAGAGTAAAAGTGAGAAAACTCGTGGGTTGAGATAAAGACAGTTTAATAAGTAAAGCAAAAGCCGTGCACGCAAGCAAAGCAAAACGAGGAATTCGTTCACTACTTCGCATGGGCAGGCAGGTGTTCAGCCATCTCCAGGAAAGCAGGGCTCCGTCACGCGTAACGGTTACTTGGGAAGACAAACGCCATTGCTCTGAATGTCGCTCCCTTCCTCCTTCTTCCCCCAGCTTTATATGCTGAGCATGATGTCATATGGTGTGGAATATCCCTTGGGTCAGTTGGGGTCAGCTGTCCCAGCTGTGTCCCCTCCCGACTTCTTGTGCACGGGAGTGCACATGGGAAACCAAAAAGTCCTTGACTAGGGTAAGCACCACTTAGCAACAACTAAACCATCAGTGTGTTATCAGCATTCTTCTCATCCTAAATTCAAAACACAGCACTATGCCAGCTACTAGGAAGAAAATTAACTCTCTCCCAGCCGAAACCACGACACGGAGGTACGATAATTTGGGGGAAGGAGGGAGCCTTTGAACAATTGCACTGATAAATCATGAAATGCCTCTGTGTGGGGATAGCTACTGTGCTATATCTGCCACATCAAGATCAACAGACTGGATGACAACCCAATCAGCTAGATATACCTGGAGACAATGCACGAGCTGAATCCCTCTAGAGCCTATTTTCTTCTGCTTCTGTGCAAGATGAACAGAAGCTGCAAGGAAGGATAAGAGGCTAGCAATGACCCTGAGGGTGTAAGGGGGCTGCATACACAGGGGAACATTTTCCTGCAGGTGTAACACACAGAGATCTGTCATATAGGTCAAGGGAAGAAAGAGGGCTAAATCTTTTTTTGGTTAAATGTAATTTAAGACTACANGGAGTGCACATGGGAAACCAAAAGGTCCTTGACTAGGGTAAGCACCACTTAGCAACAACTAAACCATCAGTGTGTTATCAGCATTCTTCTCATCCTAAATTCAAAACACAGCACTATGCCAGCTACTAGGAAGAAAATTAACTCTCTCCCAGCCGAAACCACGACACGGAGGTACGATAATTTGGGGGAAGGAGGGAGCCTTTGAACAATTGCACTGATAAATCATGAAATGCCTCTGTGTGGGGATAGCTACTGTGCTATATCTGCCACATCAAGATCAACAGACTGGATGACAACCCAATCAGCTAGATATACCTGGAGACAATGCACGAGCTGAATCCCTCTAGAGCCTATTTTCTTCTGCTTCTGTGCAAGATGAACAGAAGCTGCAAGGAAGGATAAGAGGCTAGCAATGACCCTGAGGGTGTAAGGGGGCTGCATACACAGGGGAACATTTTCCTGCAGGTGTAACACACAGAGATCTGTCATATAGGTCAAGGGAAGAAAGAGGGCTAAATCTTTTTTTGGTTAAATGTAATTTAAGACTACATGGCACAAGTGAACTAGGAGCCAGTTCATCAGCCTCATGTGTATCCCTTAAGGAGATCTGACAACATTCATTAAATCCTGAAATTAAACAATGGTGCTGAATCTGCAATTATACTGAAACCAGTAAATTCAATTAAAGGGAAGGAGTATACTTTATTTGAATGGCTCACTTGGTGGTTTTTCGGTACATGTAAGTAAGAAGATAAAGAGAAAATGCTTGTTAAATAGCTCTTTGTTGGGATTATGCTATGTCAAGTGAAGAGCACACTCAGAACCTTGCACAGAATCACACAGTACAACAGAGCTCATAAATAAGGAACAAGCACTCAGCGAAGATGTGGGGTTTTTTGCTCCAGATTTATAGCTTTTCTTCGTTTCCCTGTTATCATTTGCATAATTTGTATTAGTCCTTCCCAAAACACTTAGCTTACCGTCTCATTATACTGGACAGTGTATAAATATATAATCCTCCAAAGAGCAGTGGTAAACTTAGAAATATCAAGTAGCTGCATTTTAGAAGAAAAAGACTTAGGAAATGGAGTGCTAGAAACATAGGTTACCTTCTCCACTCTTCCACAGGACAAATTATATAAACCTGGAGAAAATCTAGAGTAGCCCTGGGACCTAACTCCTTGGCAAGGTACACCCTTCCAAGCTACCACCTCACCCTAAACATCTTGTGGTTTCCTTTGGTTTTAGAAGCTCCCCAGGTTTGCAACACTGCATTCAGTACATCCCCACCTGGCTGGTGAGGCTGCATCTACATTCACAGATGAGCTCTTTCCCACCCTGGTTTGTTGCAGTGGTTTTTTGGGGTGACGGTTTTATTACATATTTGTTAGAGGAGACGTCTGTCAGAGGAAGTTTTGTCTACTACTTTCTTTCAAAGCATGGTAGACACTTGGATGTTCTCCGGCACATCAAGAAACCGAGTGTGAGTCTGTCACTTCTCTTTCCTGGCGGAAGAGTCTAGCCAACGAGCTGGTGTACAAACACATGGCATCAGCTGCAGCTGCTGTTACCGCTTCCTTCCGTTGTAAAGGAAAACACTTTTCTTGGCTTCTTTCCACTGGAGGCTCTGGGCTTTGATCAGAGAGCGGTGGGCGGTGTGTCCCTGAAGCTCTGACTAAGATAACTAAGACGTAAAGACTGCGGTGTTTTTTTCAGACACGCACCAGCCCTTAGCGGGTTTGAAAGCTGCTTGTTCAGCAGGCTAACACTAATCATCTCCTCGCTCTGCTTTTCGCAGTCAGTCGTAGCTTGAGTTGCCTGGGTCTTCCCGCGCCTGTGTTGGGAGTTTAGGTGCTCACTTTGAGATTGCAGAGTTGGCTTCAGGAGGCAGATAGATGCTTTAAAAAGCTTCTGCATTCTTAGCATCTGCTTAGCCATTTGCAGCAGCCATTTTACTGCGGGCCTTGAGGGTGGATTGGAAGGAAAAGAAAAATGGCTTTCAGGATGGATTAGTTTTGGGAAGAGTATTCTGTGCCAAGGGCAGTGCAGAAAGAAGTAAACATTCGGGCAGACAAGGATGACATCATTTATTCAGTGGAACTGACAGGGGCAATGTGAGAAGCTGTAAAAGCAGATAAGAGGACTGAAGTTTGAGGGCAAAGCATTAAAAGTGGAGAAGGGAGAGCTAAGCAGCAACGTCTGAGTAGTGCTGTGGCTACACTGCACTTATCCAAGCTACAGACCCCCCACTCAAAAGTGTATATACATTAATTCATGCTGGAATATCATCTGGACTGTGCTGTTCATAGGGTCTTTACCGGTTCATCTTGATACTCTGGGCTTGCAGAAGAGTGGAGCAGAAAGAAGAAAAGTTCAGCTATAGTTTTAGGAGAAAAACTGCATTGTAGGGATGTGGAACATTGAGGCACTGCTTTATTAATTAAAATCAGAGGTGGAAAGAAGTTTGATAAAGTGGGTTGAATAAAGATACCTGAGTTTGGATTTGAAGGAAGAAGTGGCATTTTCAGAATATTGCATGTCTGGCGCAACAGAAGGAGAACAAAGGATTACCCACAGAACTGGACTATGATGTTCTGGAGAATGAGGATAGCTATTTTGTTTTTGGCTGTAATAAGTTTCAAGTGCCAGCAAGATCAATAGGAGAAGCTGGAATGACACCAGCTGGAAGATGAGGCCCAAATATGGAAAACTGAGAACAAGGCTAATTCTGTAAGTCATGGATAATAGCTGTCATGGGTAAAACTAATCCCTGTGCAAGGCTTGATATTTCTCATGGATACCAGCTCACATCAGTCCCTACTGCTCCAAGTAATGATATTCCCTCTTCTGTATGTCCTACCGGTGCTGCAGTATAAGTGGTCTCTAAAATGTTTTTTGTTTTCTTCTTTGGTCTTGATATTTTTCAGTCATATGTCTTTATTAATTTTTAGACTCTTGTGTGCTCGATTCATCCTTCACCTTGTTTTAGATATGTATATTTATATTCAATGTATGTTCTAAGTAAAATATTATTAATATTAATATCCTGTGGAAAAGCTATTTAAGAGCTAATGATTTCTCTAGCCCTCAAAAGGGAAAAGAAATTGGCCTTTTTTAATATTAGAGAGGTATCATGTTAAACTACCAGAGTAGTACCAATAGCAGTAGTCTTGATTTCTCCTTAACTCTAGGTACTGAGGCGTTCAATTAAAGAGCAAAGTTGGCCTGGGAGCTCCATGGACTGGAAAGAAACTCCACTGGATGCTGATTTAGAGTCCCAGTGATCTGGATTGCTTGTCATCGTCATTGATTATAAGAGACATCTGGTCTACAGCCACAGTCAAACATCTACCCCAAAAGAAGGACAGTGACGTAGAGTTTGGGTATTCGCAGTCTTTGGCTGCTCTTCAAACCCAATAGCTCTGACACATTGCTGCCTTCTACAATCTATACATATATATCCAGTGCTGCAATTATTCATTATTTTCTAGGGGAAAATAGTCAGTTTTACAACATATACATAATCCACTACCCACTTTCTGCCCATAAATATTTTGCTGGTTGCACTGGGAAAGACGGAGAAAGCAAAAGAAGGGACTTGCTGGTTGCCTCACATGCCTGAAGTACTCTTAACAGAGATGACCCCTGGGCCAAGATCTTCTTTCCTGACACAACCGTGAGAAGAGGGAGCACCAGTAAATTGGTACTTCTGCATGGAGCTTTTGTCTGGCTTTTCATTAGAAAAGAGATATTTTGTTTGCTTGGCCAAATTTAAAACAGGTTATAAATACAGCTCATGAAATGCGCCTGCCGTTATAGCTGTTGGCTGCACATAGACTTCTTCAGTCACACCTTGTGAGGTATTTTTCAGGCAGGGTGGGTGTTTTTTGTTTTGTTGGGGGGTTTTTGTTTGTTTTTTCTTAAGCTAATAAGAGAAAGGAGGAAGGATGAGGGTTTGTAGGAATCATGCTCTTGGTTTTCATGACAGGGTCTCCTATCAATTTCTGGACTTAGAAGAAGTAGCTTTTTCTCATAGTGGAAAATGGATTTAAGGTTTAAAATGGTCTTTGGGACACAAGCCTTCTTACCCATTGCAGTAAAAATTGTTCCCTCCAGTGAAAAGGATGCACACGCACACACATGCACTCACACATGTCCAGTATACAAGACAGAAAACAGACATTGTCTAAAAAAAGGAATTTAGCTCCCCAAAATCTCACTGGAACATCACACCTGAAGCCCTGCTTCATCCAGAAATACCATTGGGTGGAATGGACTGACTTATGACAGTACATTGTGATAGTCTGCATATCATAATTCACATTCTGGCAATTTATGCCTGTCCTTATTATCTACTGACTCCTGTCAATGCATATATATACTTGTAGAGGATGATTTCAAAGGCTTTTGTGAGCTAGATAGAATCATAGAATCATAGAATGCTTTGGGTTGGAAGGGACCTTTAGAGGCCATCCAGTCCAACCCCCCTGCAGTGAGCAGGGACATCTTTATCCAGATCAGGTTGCTCAGAGCCCCGTCTAACCTGACCTGGAATGTTTCCAGGGATGGGGCCTCCACCACCTCTCTGGGCAACCTGTGCCAGTGCTTAAATGGTTCAGATGCAAGATAGGCCAGGTATTAGACAGCCCTGCCCCAAAGATTTCAGAGACTTCTTGTGAATGGATAGAGATGACTGTAAATTTCTAAATGAAAATTAAAAATTGTGTCGCTGTTACAATGCTTTCAGATTATAGGGTTACACCTATAACCATTGCTTTCTGTTTCTTTTCCAATTTTAAGATTTCCATCAATTTCAGTGAGAGAAGATTCTTCAAGTTGGGGAATAAGATATTTTCTTGTAGAGCATGTTGGTATGTAAGTACATAGAGAAATATGGTCAAACAGAGTAGATTAGCCCAGGAGATTTGCCTCGGTAGGCACAAATGGTGATCATCCGCTGATTGTTTCCTGTGCAATCAGGCTGGGGAGAGAAAGATCTTTTTTTTACAAGTTTGTATGATATAATTTAAGTTATTGCATTTTTCCTGTTAATACAAGATCCAACAAAGCTAGAAAAGAGGTGGTTTAGGATGTTGGTATACCTTTTACTGAGTAGTATTTGCTATTATACTTGTTAGCTTGCCTCGACTATCTGTTGTGGCTGGTTCAGCATGTCTTTTACCACTGCAGTAAATATTCTTAGCTGTGATTTAAAGAAACGACAACTGCCTCTGTGTTTGTTTAGATTTTATGGCCCATTTATTGTTTCTCATTCTCCCAGCTGAGGATAATTATTTTTTAATTAATCATATATAACCAAAACATATCACCTCTAAAAATGACTGTTAAAAAAAACCATTTATAACGGTAAATATGTGCACGCTGAATTGCAAATCACATACTCTGATTATTTAGTTATATTGACCATATGTTATTTTTTTTGCCTGTTATTTCTTAGATGCATTGAGGAAAGGAGAGAAAAGGTGTGCAAGGTATCAATTCAACATTGTTTTGTTCCTGTAGAAAAGGCCAGGGAAAAGAATCTGGCAACTTGCCTTGACATCAACCATCTGTAAATTCATCATTTTTTGGCTCCCTAGGTAATTTAGTTTCAGCCAAAATGAGCATTCTCAATGTTGACAAATGGTCTTGCTACATTTCCCCAACAAAAGTAGTTTTGTAGGAGATTTGACCTTATGGAACTCTTGTTTCCCTTGAAAAAACTAAAAGTACAAGAAAAAATCTTTATGATTAATTGCCACTATTGCCACTTTTTCAGCTATTGGTTCAATTAAGAACATGACAATGGGTAGTTTCACAGCACTGCTATAGTTCAGTAACTGATTCATAAACTCTAGGGAGTTTGAACATGCATTTTTACAGGAAACCTTTTCCTTGGTAAGGACCAAGCAAGATTTTCTGAAACCCTTCCTGGCTCTCCTATTAATGTATGCATTACTTTTGTTCCATAACCATACCACATCCCCGAAATATAGTAGGGTGACCAGCTATATGCATAGAGTCCTGCATCATATTCAGCTTCTACGCTGTAGGGTATCCATCTTTGATCTAATAACTCACAGAAATTGTTAACTTCTGCTGAAAGGTTTCTCTCTTATGGAGTGCCTGATTTCCCATTTCGCCATTATAATTATAGAGTTGAGGATAAAAAAAGCATCACAGAAAGACTGTGTAGTCCATTCCCATGCCTTTAACAGAACTAAATCCATTATGTCATTCATGCAGATGTTTGCCTAACTTCTTATTGAAGACTTTCACAACATCCCTAGGTAATATAATACAATAATAAATCCCTTAATACCATTAGACTTTCAAAAATCCTGCTGCAATTTCATCCCATTATTACTTATCCCGCACCTAGGAAACAAGAACAACAGCTCTTAATTTGCTTCTTCCTCCTAACACAGTACTTTTTATATGTTTGAAAATCGTTATGATATCTACTCCTGCTCTCTTTATAAACTAAATAACTTCAGTTGTTTCAATTTTTCCCAGCTGTTCCAATCTCTAAACCTCAGATCATTTCTGTTACCCTCTCCTGAATTTCTTCCAGCCTCCACTTGATTCCCAACCTTGTTCATTTTTGATGCTCAAAACAGGACAAAATTGTCCAGCTGAAGTTTCAACAATGCTCATTAGATATGCTCATTTCTTCTATTTATGCATCCCAATAAGGTAGTGTCTTTTTTATCCCCAGTAATGGTGTTGATTTTGTTCAGCTTGGTATTTGCTATGACATCTTTTCTGCAGGGCTGGACCAGTCATTGTCCATCCTGAAATTTTATAAGTATTTTTTTTTTACACCGTTGTTCCCTATTCTTCTGACTGAAGTGTATCTTTTTTCTTCAGGTCGTTACATCCATTTTTACAAGATCAGCTTGAATTCTAAACCTCAGGGAGGCTGGCATCCTCCATTTCTCTTCAGTTTCACATCATTTGCAAGTTCAATAGACATACCTACTCTTCTATAATTCAGGTCATTAATTAAAATATTACAATGCTGGGCATATCCCTGCAGAACTTCACCGGCAATAAATCATTGATAACCTTTCAGCTCTGCACTCACATCACATAACTTTTGTTTGGCCTGTACATCCTTATTTGCCTTTAAAAAGTGTTGTGTTAGTGTCAAAGGTACAATCACACCTCATACCTGTCATATCCCAGTGTGTCACAGCGACTAAGTGTAGACACAGTCTAGATCTCACAGACAGAGTAGGACTTCGGAAGATAAGAAATTTCAATTCATTTCACTCTAGGATTAGCAGCTTTGACACAATTATAGACTGACGTGGCTGTTTCAAAGACATCTTGAATGATTTTTATTGGAACGTTTTCCTACTCTCGTAGTGAAATGTATAGCAAAGTTGGCATTAAGCTTATGGTTTAACACATTATCTCAATGAGTTCTGAGAAAACCTTGTCTTCTAAGGAATCTTTTATGTGCTTGGCCATGTCTCCTTCCTGATCAGTTCTGTTTTATACGTTCTCCAGAAGATTTGGTTTGTGTTTATGTGCTTCGTTCTCCAAGATCTCTCTCCTGTCTTATTCATGTATCTTGTTTGTGTATCTTCCTTAACCTCCCTGCTTAGTTGGTCTGGTCTTATTATTTAGTGTCCCCTGCTTAATATTCAAAAATATATATTGATCATAGGATTAGATGTAATGTTGAATCAGTTTCATGTGGTTCATGCTTTGCCATCAACAGCCCAAAGACATTAATTCATAGATGTGTAAAGGAAGCTGTTTTCAAACAAATCATCCTAAATATTCATTCTTTTTCCTTGGTCCGTTGGTAGCTATTAAACAAACTGGTCTCAGTGCTATGTTTGGCTCAAAAAGTACCTTAGGAAGCTGAATGGGTTTTTTTTCTACACTTTCCCTTAGGCATCTGCTGGTAGGCACTGTTGGAGGATAATTAGTGGTTCACTCAATACCCATATACAGCATATGGATTTGTAAACTGCTTTTCTCAGACTGTGCATTTCTTCATATGGCACCTGTGTAGTTTCCAACAATAAAGTGATTTTTCCAGCAACATGAAATTTCAGTAGAGAGTAAGTAATGAGGAATTTCCAAAGGGCTCTGATTTACAAATTCATTTTCAGTCTAAACATGTTCCCTACTAACCAACCCCTGTGATTAGGTGCTTGCTTATATGGACTGGGGAAACAGAAGTGGCCATGTCTGAATGCCATCACGTCCTTTGCTTTTGAGATGCAGATTAGCATATCTATCAGACCTCATCTGAGCTAGTCATCTAAGCAGAGATGTGGTGTGGATTCATTTCTATGCACAATAAAACCAGCTATCTGATGGTAGAAAAACTAAACAGCATTTTACTTCAGCAAGAACAGTGCTTGGTACCTTAGTAACTTCCAAATCCTTCACCTTCCTGCCTCTAAGGGGACTGTTGGCTATTTCAGATACTTTTCTTGGTTACGATTTTCTTTTTGTTCTGCTTTTTTCACAATATTCTTTGCCTACTCATAGAACAGATTCCCTCTCAGCTGTTTTAAAAAACTGCTCTTGGCCCTTCTCTCCCTGATGATGGTTGTGTCTGGCCCTCGCCTCAGGTGGCTAGTGTGGAAGAGCAGTCATGACCAGCAGCCTTACCTTCATGCTCACCTCTGCCACTAAAAATTCAGTGCAATAGTAAATGAAGCATATTTCTCAAACGCTGCACATTAGCTGCACAGTTAATGTTGCAAATCCATTTTTGTCATACACCTGGAAGAAATCAGTGCTATTAACTTCTTATTTTCCCCAAGCATTAAATTTACGCAAGACTGAATTAACATGAAATTCCTCTTCAAAAGACTCTGTAATAAATGAATGGGAAAGTGCAGTTAAAAATTTGCCCATAACAACATTTTCACTATTTACAAAGGTCAGTCTTCACCCACAGCATGTATAGGTAATTAACCGCTGGAATACCTTGCCCAGGATGAAGGAGATTTTCCTCTGCTTTTGGTTATTTTGTCAAGGTTTTGACAGCAGAATTTAGAGCTTGATGTAAGAATAACTGAGTAACTCTCACAGCCCATGGTAAGCAAGAAGCAGATGAACCCCATCATTCAGCTTGGCCTCGAAATTTAGAATTATAGAACAATGAAGAAAAAAATTTTCTAGTGCAATTTTTCCATTTTGTTCTAAGGAATTTATTATCCAGAATAAAGATCCTGAAATGTAAGGAGCAGACCATGAACAAGAACATAAATTTCTATACACGCACTGTCCCTCTGCGTTATGAACCTGCTAGCCATGTCCGTCTTTCTCAGCCACCAGGATGTTTCTGTGCCAACTGCTACAAGAGCTTCCAGCAGAAAGCACCATTAAAAAGCTATAATAAATGTTTTACTTTTCCTTAAAACCACCTTAGAAGCTGGAAACAAGCTGAATACTAATCAGTATTTGATGAGCCACCACTCTATGGACTAGACACGAATGCTCCTCAGACATTAGTTTTCCATGGACTGCAGTCTGTAAAGTTAAAAAATGTCAGATATCATCATTTCGTATCTCAGTTCACCAGTAATTTCAGGGCTACAAGTTACCTGGGCCATGATAACATCCAATTGTAACAGTCAACTGCATTCATCTCTATTAGCTGTGGATTTAACCCATTATCACTGATTTTTCAGCCTTCTCCTTAAGTCAGTTAAAGGAAGGGCTTAGCTATACAGAAACGTTAAAATCTACTGCCTCGTGTCCAAAGGAAACAGTATTATCCCTAGTTAAGGCTGACGACTGCTTTGAAACAGCTTAACCCCAGTATCCTAATGGGAAAGCAAAGAAGTGGCTCCATGAAGTATAAGAAGCATCCAAGGAAAAATTAATTCATCTCAGCCAGAAAAAATAAACAAAATGCAGCACAAAACCAAGGCATGTATTCCAACTGGGGGAAATAACATCATTTTATAGAAAAGGTCTTGGATAAGAAATAAAGCTTTATCTAAATTATGTTCTAGTGTTTGTAACGTAACACTACGATCCTGTGACACCATTTGTGGGCTGCTTTCTGGGTTCATACAACTCCTCACTGGTTCTGGTGAAAATTCAAAATCAGTGCAAGCTTCCAGTAGGCACAAATCAGACTGAGGGAGAGCTAAGGCATAGAAATGCAGTATCCATGTAACCAGCTGGAGGTGTGAACACGCTGGCGTTTACACTAGCAAGTGCATTGTGCACACAACTCAGGAAGTCTATTTAGAAAGAGCCATTAATAAAAATAACTCCAGAAAATAAAACACAGCAATTTGATGGGAACCATGTGCCAGCCCTGGCCTGCACCGCTGTTCGCCGGCTCCAAGGCTACGGCTGCCGAACTGCATGTGGCTCTTCATCGCCCAGCATGGGGCTCTCGCTCAGGTCTGAGCAGTCAGTGTTTCACAGCCGCTGCCTGGAGGAAAACCAGGCAGTCTCGACGAACGATTCAAAGAGACAGCCGGAGACATGCGGAGGGGCACGGGAGGGTGGCAGTGAGTGATGCTGACGGAGCCGGATGGAGCGAAGTCGGTAGCAGAATGATAATGCCGTATCTCCAGGACAACGGGAACTGCCATCCAACCCGGCTCTTGCAACCGCTGGACCTAGTAACCCAGTGGCAAGCCACGTTGGAAAGAGAAACGCATCAGCCTCATGTTTCATCCCCGAATTCAGCCAGTTTTCACGCCAGTGGAATTAACACCGGTGTGAAATGAGCCATCCAGGCACAGTGAAGGTCCAGAGCGGTCCTTGTAAACCTCCCTGCAGGACTTGGGGCAGCCAGCGCTGCTCAGCCACACAACCGAACCAGGGGCATGAAACGTGACCGGCTTGTTATTCCTGACTTGGCAAAGCAGCTAACCGTGCACTTAAATTAGTTTGTGCTTTAACTCGCGCTTAACGGCTCGGCTGCACTGCGGGCTCGGCGGTGTCAGGAGCTGCAGTATTTCCTCCAGAGGCCCCACGCCATGTATCTGGAATAGCTGTGGGATTTCTCTGGGCTCCTTACTTGGAAGGGGCTCTTCTCCCTGCTGCTCTGAGCAAGCGGTACAGCTGGAGCTGAAACACGTTTGCAGGCTTGTGTGGAAGAAAGTTTTCTTAGTTTCTTCTCTCTGTCCTAGGGACAGAGACCTTCGTTCCCCAGAGCTGCCACACAGGCACTTTACAGCAGCATTAAATTCACACTTTAAAAAGCGAGAGTGAGTGATAAGACAGAAGTCAGGATTTTAGCATGTAGTAAGGGTTTTTTTTTTTTACAGTAATTACCTTAACAGCATCTCTTACTCCCACCCTCTCCCCCAATCTTTCTGCCTCCATGGGTGTTCCCCCCTCCATCTCCAGGCTGTGCCTTTGAGCGATGTCCCCTGTGAGGGTCTCCAACCCTCCGCGGTCACAGGAGCCACAGCCAGATGGTCCCGCCAGCGAAAGCAATGAGATCCTGCCCACGGCATGAACGCTGCAGACAATATCCAGCGCTGCTGATCAGCTGTGTGCTCCCAGGGGTGATTTTCTGTAATATTTCTGTTTCTCTGCTGTGCTTAAAGCATCTTGAAAGTGTATAATCATCAGCATGGTAGTGAGTGTCGGAATGGAAGTGGGCTTTACAGCGCAGGCATTTTGGGGAGAAGATTGGGATGGAGAAAGGTGTCCTGGGTCATCACTGAAGGACTCAGTCCAGTGCGAGGGACGGAGGGGTTGGAGTCTTAGGAAGAGACCGAAAGGTTTAATTTACACCATCCCAATCAGCATCAACCTGCAACGCCAATACAGGCAGTCACCCCAGCTCGCTTATCAGAGAGAGCCTTTGGCACACGATAAGATGTTTTCTGTTACCGTGACATATAGGTTGCCTTGTTGGCATTCCTGCCTTCCCACTTTCACCTCTGGGATTTGGGTTTCGCAAAGGATTGTCGAAGGAAAAAGCTGATTTTCTCTCCTTTCCCATATTACTCCTTTGAGAAGTTTAATCATTAACGTGAGGTGTCTCTGAGCGTACGGAAGCTAGTCCGCAACCAAAAATAAGATGAACACATCTGAAGGTTTCAGCAATGCCTATTTTTTCAGTGCTGCATCCAATTAAAATAGAAATCCAAATGACTTGCCTCCTTTCCCATTGAGAGCCTGCAACTATATAGAGGCACAGTGAGCAAATTGTGTGATTATTGCTTTTCCCAGAGAAATTGTTCTCTGTTAAGATGAGATATTAAAGTCAGGGCCTGCTGTGCAGAAAACAGGCTGAAGCCAGCCAAGCTTTTGGATGTTCTGCGGTGGTTTGTACTATTTCCCAGCAATATTGTCATTCTAGCTGTGATTGCTAGCTGACAGGAAAGAAACACTACCTACAAATATTTTTGGGGGAAAAGTTAGGAGTTTTATTAGGTACAACAAGAAAAGTAGAATTTTACTGAGAAACAAAACCCTTTGATCACTAGTTCATGGTATATTTTGTGGTGATTTTATTGTTCGTGAAAAGTGCCAGGCTGGCACTGCAGCCATTTCATCCTGGGGTCTCCAAAATATGTTTGTACCCAATGCACGTGCTGATGGGGAGGGACTCACCCTGCAAGGTGGGAGCCTGGGAGAGGCACTGCCCTTGGGCTGGGGCTGGGGCTGGGGACTGGGACAAGCTACACAAAGCTGCACTGGGTCACAGCAGTGAGTTCTCTCCCCATGATGTGGCTGGGCAAGGGGCTCTGAGAGAGGAGCATGAAATGGTGATCAAATGAGTGAGCCTCATGCATAATTCATGAGTTGAAACAAACCTTTGTACCAGACAAGATCACCCATTGAATTTCTCTTCAATGGACCATTGCTCGCTTACACCAGGCAAGATCCATCTCACTCCATACTGTCTGAATGGGAGCAGCACCAGCCTTTCTTACATTATTCTGAAACAATGCCCTGATCTTTCTTTTAGTGGCAAGTAGGCAATTTGGGCTACAGAGCCCAATCAATTCCTACTTCTTCTTCTAAGGATGCCAGCAGAGAAGCTAATTACCACCTCCTCTTCAAGGGTAGGTTCATTGTCAGCTAGGGACCAGGATGAGACCTCTATTCACTCCCCAATATATTATGTTCAAGGACTAACCAGACTGACATTAGTCAGTACTGACTTACAGAAACTCTCTAAGAGGCCTGGAACGAAAGCAACGCTAGTGCAGGGGGGACGGGGAGAGGGGGGAGAACGTTCCACCACTCGTTAGAGAGGCCTGGTACGGTTCATTTCCCCAGCTCCCTCTCCAAAGAGAAGCTTCTTATAGATCGAAGAGGGAAGAGGGAGAAAAAAAGCAGTATAAAATGTGGACTAGAAAAAAGCGTCATGGTTTTATTCTAAGGACTAAGTGAAAAGTCCAGTTCTGATTTCTAAAATAAACCACCCCCCAAACTCTTGAAGACTTTAGTTAAGCCAAGGTTTCAATTTCCCATGAAAATAAAATTATTTCCTTTTTGTCTTTTTTCCCTAACCATTCTTCCCTCAAAAAAAAAAAAAAAAAGAAAAAAAAAGGAAAAAAAAAAGAAAAAAAAAGATTCAGTGATCCTATTTTTTCTTCAGAACTTTGTGCTTGGGGGTCACCAGTGCCAGCTGAAATCCAAGTCCAAATGATCTCATTAGAGACATCCAACGTGGAGCACAGAGTGGGGAGATGAAATCCTACATACACAAAAAGAGCAGCACCAAGCTGGTACACCAGAAGGAGGCACCTTAGAGGAGAAGAAAAGAAAACAACAACATCTTCAACCTGCCCTCCTGCCACGAAGCTGTACCGGGGAATGAACGGTGTCCCTGATGTGAGCCAGTCTTGCTATAATGCAATCAGGTGGGGGCAACTGAGTGTAGAGAAAAACAGCTGAGCTGTTAGTTAGCTGAATTTACTTTATTTTCTTTTCCCCAGGCAAAGAAAATAAACATTTTCTCACATTAGATCATGAACCCTACACATTTATCATGTGCTCTCTGCTTGCAACAAAATGCCATTTATCTTTCCCTTTGTGCTCTGTCTGGGGTAAGAAAGGATTTGAAATCTGCAAGTCTACGTGCACTTTCATGTTGCTGTTGTCTTATTTTATTTTCATTAATGCGTGTTCTTTAAAAGCTCCCAAGGCTAAAAGGACAAGTCTCCTGTTGGGGCATGTTCGCAGAGGTTAATGTGAATGTAACGCAATGTAAAACGTTGCCTCTGGTTTACACCAGCAGGGGATTTGGCCCACTCTACCTGAACAGCATATTAAGCATGGTGCTGGTTTTCAGGATCAAGCAGGAAGCTGCTATAAAAGTTTCAGCAGGCTTCAGACGCTCGTTGGGAAGTGGCAGGCAAGGGAAGCGCGGGGATTTTTTCTGTGCTGATGAAAGATGCTGCACTGGCAGCTCTGGGCCCTGAAGTTCTGAGTTTAACCAAAGAACATGCAGAGACTGATCAGAGGCAAAACCATGCCCACTCCCACCAGCCCGCCTGGCTTGGCCGGCCCACAGCCAAAATGCCCTCAACCCTGACCTGAACCCTTACAGGGGGGAGGATCGCTTGGTCTCCACATCCATTTTCCTCTGGCCTCTTGTGTAAAGACAGGCAGGTGATGGGTTGGCTCTTGGTGGTGTTTTTTTGTGATGTGACAGCTGCCCAATGAGAGATGAATGGAGAAAGCCAAATGTCTCCTCAGCATTTTTTCACTTCACTTCACTTCACTTCAGAGCCACCTCACAGTCATCCGGTGGTGGCAACGTACCCCTGGTAATAACCTGGGACAATCGGATGGAGCAGGCTGGACGTCAGAGGTTGGGCAGACGTCTTCTGACCCTGAGCTCTGGTACGACACTAGCGTCACCATCAATGTTCTCACAAACAGCTGAGTGTCCCAGCTTCTCCTAAGGGCCTTCATGGAGATCTCGGGGGTGCCTGTTGAAAGGGCTCTTGCTTCACTTGGGTTAGAAAAGGCAGAAAATATCAACTGACCATTGAGAGTAAAATCCAAATATAATCGTAAGCTGTCTGACTACAAAATCTCCTCCTTTCTGAAAGTGGAAAGTATTGCATTCCCTCACCACTGTGTTTATGCTGTTTCATTAGTTAGTGAGAACGGTGACAGCCTAAAGATCAAAATTTGTGTTTGTACCAATACTTTTTTCACCTTAAAAGTGAAAGAGCCTTTCATGATATTTTTAGGCATAGGTGGAACCTGAATTTGCAGTCTCAGAAACAAACGGAGGGGAAGAAACCACTAAAAATAACATCCTTTAAAGGAAAACCAGGTTTGGGGCAGATGGGGTTGCCCTTTTCTGATCACCCCACACAGTTATTTGTGAGGTTCTTTGAATGAACGGGTCTGTAAAAATAGTCTTCAAAGTGATATGGGGAAATGTAATTTCTTAACCTCAGAAAAAGTTCATGTTTGAGCCCATTAACCAAACTCACCCTCTGAACATATAAATTTATCACTGAAATATTAAAAGGATATTCAAGAGCCGTTAGTAATGCCACCTACTTATCAGCGCAACATGTCTTCTTCAAGGTGGCAATTAATTTGCATCTCTTATATTTGGGACCATATATACGTGCCTCAAGACTAAAGACATTCAGGGCCGGCTCATATCTTCAGCCTTGCTGTACAAAACACTTCGCTGTAACAGGCAAGATACTATATGGTGGTATATAGGTACTGCACATAGCGACAGGCTGGCAAAAGTATGGGGAGAAGCTTGCATGACAGCTGGTTCTATCTAGTCACATTTGACTCATTTCATAACAACTGAAAAGCCTTATGTTGAAATATTTGTAAGCAAACTCCCTGGTCTGTTAAAGCTAGTTAAAGATAGTGGCTGAAAGCTGAAGGAATAGCTCCATTCAGCAACTCGGAAAACCTCCTTATTCTTTGAAAACAAGCTTTTTTAATGGTTCATGATATATCAGGTCGTGTCTTTGCATCCATACTTCTTCCAGCTGAGGGCACAGGCTGGATGGTGCCATCCCCTGCCGTGTGGAGGCAGAATCATATGGCACAGTCGGTGCTGGGACCTCACTGGCAAACAGCAAGGCCACACACACAACTGTCTCCGGCGTTGAGAGAAAGCCTCTACGCTTGCGTTTCTTCACACGCGACATGAAAACGTCGCTGTCTTGACTCCTTTACTTTGTGGCTGTGACTAGATCATTCGTGGATGCCTTACGCTAACCACAGGTTGGAAAGTGTCATGTCTTCGTGGTTTGGAGACCCTGAGGTGTAACGCCGCTGCTCCGTTGAAACGGTGGGGGAACTGCCAAATCCTGTTACATGGGGCTGTGTCTCTGTAAGCCCCGCTCGCTGGGGAGCGTGCCAAGGCAGCAGCCCCAAGGGCTTCTCTTTGCGCCCTTTGTGGAGGCAGATCTCCGTGGAAGTGGCAAGTGTTGAATGCTATTGCAGCGCATAGAGTGGGATCCTTCTGTCATGGAAGGGGCCGGAGGAAAAAATCTCACTCTTCAGCAAGTAAATAACTAAGAGAAAAAAGACCACATTACAGCCTCCTGTCAGAATGTTCTTCTTGCCATTGTTTACAAACTGCAGGCATCTTTACTGCTAGTTTTCTCCTTAGAGATGACACCCGGGGACCTAAAAGTGTCAGACTAGATGTCTGGAAAATTTGCAGGCTGCTTCAGGACACTGATTTATATTCAAACCAGTCCTTTCCAAGAAATTGGTTCTTCTGAAAAGAATAAAGCTAAAACTACCTCAACAACAACAAAAAATGTCATTGTCACTAAACCAACAGGAATGTGACTGAAGCTCCATGTCTGTCTGGGAACTTTTGATGTATCGCAAGCTTCTGCGGAGAGCTAACTACTCACTATTTCCCTCAGGCCACACAAAAATAGGTTACCACAAAAGAAAAGAAAAAAAAAAAAGAAGCAGATAGTATCATCATCGTATCTTCTGGTTAGGAGTCAGATAGGCTTACATTTTATTTGACTAATACCTTTTGCATATGATACAAGGAAAAACTTGAATGACTCCCAGATAGAGCAAGACTTTCTTCTGCTCTCTGAGCTCTGAAACCAGTATTAAAAAGAAATCATTGAGGGAGAGGAGAGTGCCAGAGTACACCCATTGGCCTGATTTACCTTCTTGTTCCCACCGGGAGTGAGGAGTAGGGAAGGCAGCTTTAAAAACTTTTCCATTTCTATACCATGAATATATGAAGCTGTTTCTACACCATGCAACTCCATGCCATATTCTAGCGAAATATTTCTTTTTAGCAGCTACATAATTTTCAAAGCTTTTATAGGTTCCTCATGCTTTTCTGCACTTTTTTGGACATGTGGAAGAAAGGGAGAAGCCATTTATGGCTTTCCGATCTGGGCCATCAGTGTCATGTTAGAGGTGCACTGGAGCCATTTTAATTTACAAAATTGTTTATAAGTTTCCCTGAGAAGCCTTTCATTAGTAGAAGATAAAGACAAATGTACTGCTCCCAACAGGATCCCTCCTTCCCCTTTAGCTGAAGGTAGGACCAGAGAAGTGTATCAATCTTTTCTTCTTCTAAATATCCACATATGTATACATTTAAGCTGAAAACCACTTGCTTTCAGAGAACTGAAATGTCTTTGTTGCTGTCTGAACCAGTAACATAAAAAAGGCTCTCAATAATATACTTACCAGTCTTCAGTTTTAACATTTCTAGCATCTTGAATTGGAGATGAGGTAATTCTACCTGGAGGAAAACACATACTGAAACTGTTTAATTTGTCAACTATACCACAGCTTTTGGGAACTTCCTCATTTTTGGGGAAAACTACGAGCATCAGGAGTGCTGCTCCCCCAGGCTGTGGCCCAATAACTAGCCAGGGCAGCTGTGCTAAAGCCAAGGATGTGCCACCAAGAGACCCTCTCAGAAAAACCCCCTTCAAGGGCACTTTCCCCTCCTGCTTCTTCTCTCATGTCCCTCACCTCTTACCCTGTCTGTACACCCAGCTCTGTTGGGAGAGAAGAAATTTGTGCAGTCTGGCAGCAGACAGTATCTCCGAATCATCCTCACAGTCACAGAAAATAGCTCTTTCTCCCTGGTCCTCAGCCATCTCCTTTGCTAGGCTAGGCTGGACCAGCCCAAACAGCGGCCAGAGGGAGAAGCTTTGTCTGAATTCCCTTGCTGCAGAAAAAAGCCTCATAAACGTTCAATACCAGCTTCAGTTCCCAATGTGGTGATCACCAATCTGACTCTCCACGTTTCTTCTAGGGGTACAGCTCATCTTCAGGTGTTGCCTGCTCCTTCCCTAAGATCTTTAGCTTCACCGTGGATATTGCTTCCCTTGAGCACACCTCTTCTTCTACCACTGCTGCCTTTTAAGCCATAACTTTAAATCTGCTTGTCTTTTTATTTCCACTAAGAGTCCTGTGTTTGTATGCCTATATAGAGGGTTGGGGTTTTTTTTATATAAAGAAATGTCTTTTATTGTTTCCTTTTGCTTTTCTATTACAAAGCCTCTAATGTGTTGTGCTTAAGGTGGGTGGCTTTAAAAGAGGCTGGTTTCATTAGGTTTTTATTGTGTTTAAAATGTGGTTCCATTTATTGTGCTAAACACTTGGCAGCCTTTGTCACGCCATGTCTCATGAAGGCACTTGGAAATGAGCACACACATACAAAGCTGCATCAATTTCCCCCCCGAGCAAGATAGGCAGGAGATCATGAAAGCTTTGTTTCTTTAGCTGGCAGTTAATCCTTCCAAACTTGGCCCCCTTTCTGAAATTAACTCATCGAATAATGGACATGCTCCATTAAAGTGATGAAGATAAAAACTCTGCCAGTGCCTGACTTAGTAAGAAAACCATCTCACTCGCAGGCCAAAAGAACACACTTGAGCTGTGACAAAGGATCTGTGTAATTGAGAGCCAAGACTCCCCTCCCATTTATTTCCATGAGTTGATATTCTTTGACTGTCCACATTTCTTTTTGTACTTAGGAAATGGGTCATGCATTTCTGGTGGAAAGATTTAAAATTTAAAAAAAAAAAAGAAAAAAGTATTGTAGAAACTTCCAGATAGATTTTGCTTCATCCATCTTCAGTCATGTATGTTTTTCAGCTATATTGGTATTATTAAGATTTGAATTTACGGACAGTTGGTGCTTTGATTACAGATCCAGACAAGGAGTCAAGTTCACGTATGTTTGGTTCCCAACTCTGTGACTGACTTAATGTGCGTTATGAGGCAAGACACTTATTCCTTGATTTCCATCCAAAAAAACAAGAATAGCACTTGTTCATGTCTCCTGGGAGCTGCAAAGAAAAATTCGCTAATACCTGTCAGGAAGCATTATTATTGGTATGCTACTGTGATGAGGCGCAAGTATACGACAAAATGTCACATTTAAAAAAATGCCACATTAAAAAAAATACACTTTATGATTAAACAAGTTTTTTTTCTGGGCGGAAACAGAAATAACCTGAAAAGTACTACGGCAATGCTCCTCAACCTTTTTCCTGGGACACTGTCGTTGTCTCAGACCTGACCTTTCAGACTTCTTTTTTGAACCGTGATAGAGATGAAAAATCCTCCTTTCTTATTAATCCAAGAAAGGAAAGATGGGCCTGATACCTGTATGTGATCCTTCTTCTAGAGAAGTCATGTATTAGAGCAATGGCCTCTGACCTGTGTATTCTGCCCAGGAGATGTTCTGACTTTCCTCATGGCCATAGGAAATTAAACCCCCTTAAAACTAAGGAGACTGTGGCTGTGGTCCAGGTTGGCAGGGAGAGCAAAGAAAGATGCTGCTCACATTACTCACTCATTACTTTCGCCTATGAGCCCATAAAGGCTGGGAGCTGCAAGGACAGAAAATCCAATAATGGAAGAAAAATAAGAGCCCATGAATTAATATTACCCCAAATACCAAAAGTCAGATAGAGCAGACATCTTGCTAGGCATCTACAGGCACAAGAGTGTCCTCTGGATTAATTTTATCTGTTTTTATACACTTTAAGGCCGTAAAGGAGGATTATCTCATTGAGTCTGACCTCTGGCATAGCGCAGGCAATAAAAAATGCATTCAGTTACTGCTGCATGGAGTCCAATAATTTGTGTTTGACTAACGTAGTTCTTTCAGTAGAGCAGCCCTTCTTGGCCTTGAAGATTCAGTACTGGGAGAGTCCATTTCTTTTCTGAACAGACAACAAACTTGCAATTTGGCCAACGTACAGGATGGAAGAAGTGCTTAGTTACAGCTGCTTCGCTGTGCGCAACCCATACAATATAGGTGTGTCGTGGCTTAACCCCAGTCAAGGTGGAAGCGTAGTGCCCACTATTGGTGGATCTCTGTCTGTAGGTGATATGATCTTCGGTCATAGTTTCATGTTCAGCTTTAAGCCAGCATGAGCTAATGCAGCGATTAAGGAGTGAACCTCATCCTCCTCTGTCTCTATGTCCATATGCCAACACAAGCATTGTGCAACCACACGTCGAACAGGTTCAGGGAGCTGATTAAAACTAATCAATTCAATGCTTGGGTTTTTGTTGGCTGGACTGTATGGCCTGGGTAGGAATAAATGATGGGAGATGTGACTACCTCTTTCAACAGCAGTGTTGGTTTATGACAGTTTAGACTGGCATATGTGAATCTGCTGTTTTGCATTATTTGGCCATTTCTAATGGTTTCAGTCTTTTTGCAGCTCCTGAGTGTTGTAAAGAGGCTGAATCTCAAGAGACAATGCCACTCAATGTTCATAAAGTATTACATTGAAGGAAAGTGCTATCAAATATTAGGTATTATTTATGACATTTAGCATACCAATTAATCCATATATAAAATATGATGTATATTTTTATGAAACAAAACAGAATTGTTTTATCTAAATAATAGAAATACAAACCAAAATGGTAATCTGTACACATGCTGAAAATTCACTCTGTTTCTTCACGTAATTTAAAATTGAGTATGATCCTCCCTCTCCCCCCTCCACACTTGTGGGTCTTATGCAGCAACACGTTCTCAAATGTGTAATAGCCACATTTCCATTATATTCATAATTCATGCCATAGAAATGGCCTGGAGAAATAAAAAAATCCTGCCTCATCAGATCCTCCTGAATAAAAAAAGTTCTTAGGCTTCACATTGCTGAAAGTAGAGCTATTGCCTCCATTTTCTCTTGCAGACACAGCCCAAGGCAAAACAATACAAGTGTCAAACTCCATGGTCTTGTAGCATTAAAAAAGGCAAGGGAAGAAAGATGAAGATAAAGTAAACTCTGTGCTACCTTGGCATCCAGGAGAGGGAGAAAATCAAAATGATAACCCATGGCAGCACAGTAAAACAAGAAAGTATGTTCCACCTTTTATTCTCCTTTCTATAATATTTTAATTAGGTACAAATACTTTCTTGTGCCTGTCACCAAAACACTCCGTGACATGCCACTGCCCCACCTCACAAGCTAATCCATCAGAAGTATGACTCATCTCACAAATGTATTTAGCCATACAAAAGTCAAAGATTTAATCAGCTTTAAACTAGTCATCTCGGTTCCTTCTTCCATCAGTAGGGAGAGATACCTGGTCCTTTCCCCCAGGCTACTTACCTACCTCTGGTGACTGCAACCCCTTCTGCCCCCACACCCCACCGCAGGGGATTTTTCTAAAGCTGTTTGTTATAGAAGATGATCGTTTAGCTATCTCAGTTTAGACACCTAACCCATTAGATGGCTGAAGTTAGGTGAAAGTAATCCCGTTTGATGAGACTAATGATAAGCTTAACCATGTGCAGAAGCCTCATCCAGAATTCATCAATACTATTGGAAACTGTTCGATGGGTTTGGTATCGGGCTATCACAGCAGGGTTTTTTGCATTTTTTTAGAGAGTAGAGATGGTTTAAGTTTCATTCATTATGAGTTTTCAATTACACGTTTCATCAGGTTTTCGTGATATGAGAAAATTGGAATTTTTAGCAAATAAATAACCATGGGGTTTGGTCAGCTCTGCAGGACAAAAGTTCTCAGTAATATAAAACTTGTTGAAGTCTTTTGTTTGTATTTTTATACATTTAGTATCTGCTTTGTGAAAATATAGGGAGTACCTTTTAAAAATATTATTATTATTATTTTTTATTGTTATTATTATTATTGATTTTCTTTACCTTTGTGTATGGATTTGCAGAATAGAAATTAAGCTTCAGGGACAGTGCCCTACCCGAACACGGAATGACATTTTTCAGCTCTAAGACAAGAATTCTAATTATAGGATAAACTTTAAAATCCTAGAGCACTTTTTCTATAGGAAAAGGTATTAACCTGGTGATCCTGCCAATCCCTGAATGAAGTGCCTAATCTATTTTGTTCAAGAAATGTTGCCTTCATGATTAAACTTGTCACTAATTCTTCATGTCCCTTTCTTCTGCTCTGAAAGGTTGATTTTAAAGGATTTCTGTTTTGATGTTGAATTGGTCATTTTGGTTCATAACCTATAAAGATCTTTGGGAATGTGGGGGTGAAAATAATGTTATATCTTAGCTTTTATTTGTTATTATTGAGAGATGTCTGCTGAAGCATTATTCTATGCTATATCAGCCATCTGAATATAGCTTTTCTTGGAAGAGGAATACATTGCCCATTCAGTAATTACAGGTAAAGACTGATGTTGCAGGACATTAAAGGGGATCCAAATCCCACCTGTGTCGTGCCACGTTCACCCACCACACCATTCTCAGCTAATGCAAGCTGGCAGGAGTCAACTTCAAACACGGCACTTCTCCCGACACTTGGATGTCAGCGGGATTTCCAGCACTCACTTGGTCACTCCCTCCGGAGCCTCGGTGCACCCTTTCTGCTGGGTTGTGAGCACTCAGCGTTCCTTTCGCGGTGGTGGACGTGATGGGCTGTGACACCTATCGTCTCGGTAAAGAGCTGTCTCAAACAATATCAGAAGACGTCACTTAGAGCCTGCCAGCTGGAAGATAAACTGGATGGCACTGATGCAAAGGCCTATTTATATCAGCCCAGAATAACCCGAGTTCTCTGAAGTGCAAGCTACATTATGGAGCACGATGGGGGCTAAAAACATTAAATCCTTTCATAGTTAGGAGTATTTTCCCTTTCTTTCTAGCACAACCATATGATTTTATGCGACGCTGCTCTTCAGCTGCTGGAACATGGAGCGCTACTTTGTGAAGAAGGGCTCCTTTGCCCAGCCCCAAGTGAAATGCATTGCTCATTTGTCATATGCCATGGACCCAGCCCCATCCCTGGTCCTCCTGAGTCTGTGGTAAAGAGGTTAAGCTGTTTAACACCTAATTTGATGACCTGACATATACCACCAAATGTGTCTGTTGCCCTGAATTTATCTGCTGCTTCTTCCCTTGCATGCTTCAGCTGTTCTTCATAGCACATTAGAGGGTTGCTGTCTTTATTAGTCACCAATAACACATTAATACATTCCTTCTCCTATTACCTCGGACACTAATTTGGTGGAATTGGATACTGATAGTACATTGATGTTGTTAAGGTTAATGACCCAGAGATTTACAAGAGAAGTCGCATTAGAAGTCAAATTGATTGTAATAATTGTTTCACTGAACAGTGTCAACATTAAGTACAGTATGTTGTGCTATGCCATCCAGGGAGGCCCTGTGGCTGTTACAATAACTACAACGCTGGCTACATACACTCCTTACAAGACAATTCACGCTGAAATACGTTTAGGTAAATGCAGCTCTCATAATGGATGCCTAAGATGTTCTAAGATACGAGACACTATGTTTCTAGTCTCTTCACATTATTTTGCCTCCAAGCATGTTTTGTACTTGCATCCAATTCTAAGGAAATTGTTGCTTTTCTCAGCTGGGGATGAGCAGAAAGCAAAATTTGGTGGCTGTTGCCTCCTTTTGGCCTGAGTTGTGAGGCACTGCAGAATACCTCTGCTGTTCAGTCCTAAATTTTACTCCGATAAGTGGCTGTTTTGCAGTTCAGATGCTCTGCAGTTAAGCTGCTTTAAATATTTAAGCTGCAATACACTGTATGAAATAATTTTGCTATTCACATTGCATTCATATTGACAGTGGAATGCAGAAATTGCAGCTGAGATGCTGTGGGAATCTCCCAGAAGTGTCACCCTTGACCAAAAATGCGTGTGATTGACTCTGTGCAACTATTAAAAAAAAAACTAGTGCCCTTTTCACATTGTAAATCCCATTCCTTCCCTTCCCTTCTCTGTTCTTCTATGCATTTCTGGTCTTTCTCTCTCTTGCATTCCTCCTTTCTCCACCTCTTCTCATTCAGTGTATTGATCTTGCAACTGAAGAGGTCACTGCTGAGTGCTGAGTGGCACCGTGAATGGTGAAATACAAGGTGCTTGTCATGCAGGAGTCCTGTACAGTCATCTGCACGCCCACAGGACTTGACTCACCCATTCCTGCTATCGTAGTGTCAGCTCTGACTGCAGGGTGCTCACGGCACTGCTGACGATGGTGAGTTATGACTAAAGCTGAAGGTCAGGAAATTAACCTCATACTTTTCACTGACGTTTTCTTCACACGTCTTGTGTTGTTTCTCGATCTCATTTGCAATATCTCAAGACCTCAACCAAACAATATATTTTCCAAGAAAATTCCAATTTTAGCAACAGCAACAAACACCCCATGGAAAGAGAAAAGCTCTCAGTAGAAACTGCCTGTTTGTTTTGGCTCTGATAACATACACTAATCATACCTACTCTCCCTCCTTCCTTCCTCCCAGTCCCAGCTTGTCTTCTTCCTCAACTACTTTGCATACTATATGCTTACTTGGAGAGCTAAAATTTTAAGAGAGGACCTAGAAAATACACCTGCAGCGTGGGACCTGAAGCTTAGAGCGATCATAAAGGCAATTGGGGTGAAAAGAATGTATTTTGGTGCATAGACTCCTAGTGTAATGAGGTCGTGTTATGCCTTTGCTCTGTGTCACATCTACAGAAAATGTGGTTGCCTTCTACTCCTGCTTAGAAAGGGTGCACTGTTTAGCTCCTGCTAGGGCAGGTTGTGTTCGTTAACGGCGAAGGTCCACTTAATCTTTCATCAAGCAGCCACATTGTAGGCACCTAGACTTGAAGGACAGGCCTAAAGATTTGGTTCATCTGTAAATGCCATCACATGTAAGAAGCAAAACCAAAAGTCATCATGTTTTGGATCTTACCACTGTTTACATAACACATCAATAACACACCAAACACCGTCTTTTGCTCTGTACAGCATGTTGTACAGCTTGCTCTCTACACCATCAGCTTGTTTTGTGGCTGATGTGTAAGCTGGGATATTACTTTTAAAATGTATTTTAGTGGCATCATGTATTCTACAACAGACCTGTCAAAATACAGTGTCAAGCTCTCATATGTCACATAGAAAGTGTTTGATGTTCTCCTCACTTGAACTCCTACTTTGCATTGTAATTACGAGAGATCTTGACTGGGTGAACTTGTTAGCGTTTTACATGCACAAGCCTAAGGACACTTTAATTAAAGTCAGAGGGAAACTTGAAAGCACAGGCAGCAAGAAATAATAATAAGACTAAAAATAACCCGTTCAAAACTGCTGTAGAGAAGTCAAAGGGACAGGGCATGTCACAGACAGGGAACATTATGAACTGGGGGAATCTAACCATTCCTTCCCCAAAAGTAGCACACAATAATTATATACATAAATCATGCTTCACTTCTTACCATATGACAGCACTGGCAAAACAGAATGACAGCATTACTGACCAGTAAAGTTGTTTGAGAAATAGCAAAGGCTTTTTTTTGCAAGACCAAGATCCTTAGTTTTAATTCTTTTAGAGGGGAGAGGAGTTCCCCAAACCAGTGTGGGAAAAAAAAAAACCTCAGCCATCATCTTTCATTTTGTGGAAATAATCTTCCATAAATTACCTGTACAGGGAGAAAGAAACATCAGGACTGTGCTGAAAGAATATAGTAATTTTCAATTTTCCTTATTTTAGTTTTCTCATGGAAAATCCAAGTTTTACAGCAAATCTGAAATTTTCTCATAGAAAATATGACTGTTATTCCCCTTAAAGAATATTTTGATAACTAAAGGAGTATACAATGATTTCCTGTCTTTTTTCTGTTGTTTTTTTTCAAACCAAAGCGAGCGTTTTCCCTTTTCCTGATTTTCAGGCTGTCTTAATTATTTAGTTCTTGCCTGGCTACCTCTGCCTCCTTGAGTGCCCATATCTCACAGTTTCTTTCTAAATAAATAAAATAGACAGTATCAATGCAAAATCTATTTTCCAAAGCTATGGGTATATACACCTCACACATTCTCTTTGTTCTGCTTTATCTCTTGTACTATGCTCTGTGACTCACACACTAGACGATAAGAAAAGCATCCCATTGCAAAGCCTAAATCTCTGTACGTTCCTACTTGTACAAGTCTCGCTTGCATGAGAAAGTCCAGATTTCAAATTAATCTCGGTATAATTGATTATTTAAGATGGGATTCAGATCACAGATTGAAATGCCTACATTTAGGTGTGCACAGATGAGATAACTATCTGTGATTTCCATACAATCCAAAGCCCAATTCAGTTGACTAAATGTAGGTAGCAGATGCTGTCTGAGAATTTTCTAGAATACGACATGGTCTCTAATTGTTGATCTAGAGTCCCACAGGTCCTGGGTCATATCTGACAGCCCCAGGGAATGTCTCAAATAATACAGGGCATCCCAGAAGGCACAAAAGGCCGGTGTTTTGGTAACTGAATCAAGCCTCTCATCAGTACAGTAGGCTGAATAGAGACTGTTCAGGCAACCAGTGCAGTCACACGGTGAGCCGAATCTTACACCAGCCTCTATTGACTATATTGACTCCATCTCCATTGATTTTAGTTTAAGGTACTGATTGCTTAGGTACCTAACTCACATGTATACACCTTCATATGAACACCTAAATTAAATCATCTTAATCTGGGAGCTGTTCTCTCTCCCTTGAGTACCCCTGAGCTTGTTACTCCTCCACTTCTTTCCATGCCACTCAGCTTTACAACTGTCGATGATTTTACTTTATTCCTAAATGTAAGCTCTTCAAAATTTTCACTTTTCCAAGGTAGTACAGCAAATCTATAAACTTGTCCTTATTCAGAAACAGCAATGACCTCATCATTCCCTGACTTCTCAACTCTTTCAGACTGCAGTATTGAGTTTGACAGCTCTGTTTCCTCTCTGTGCTTGCACACCTCTTCAGTTTCTCGGAGCAAATGTCTTCCTTTTACAGCTCATCCTTGTGCACCATGAGTTAGACCTGCTTATTTGCAGATTTAAGCAGGCACAGGTTGAGGTGTTTGTTTTCGTCTTCTGTGCCCTGGCTTGTTTGGGACTAGTCTTGGCTTTGCAGATTTAGAATCCATTTCCATTTTCTTTTCCTAAAGCTCTCCTTGGGGGTATGTTTGAGCTCTTAGTCTCTTTACGTTCTTTTGTCTGGAGGAAATAATGGGATATCATCTCACTGAGAAGCAGAGCCAGAGGGTCCAAGAAGCAAATGCACGTTTACACCACAGATGTGACAAAGTGCTGCAAAGCTATACGCAGTATTCCAGATACGTTCCCCTCAGAGTCTTTGGCAATGTCATGACATTAATACTTCCTTACCTTTACCACAGAAATATTGCCATAGTTCAGTTAAGCTCCTACAACAGGTTGGTTCCTGCTTCTTTCCACGACCGCACAGGAAAACAGGCACTAGGAGCCCTGGCTGGGAGTTGTTCTGAATCACTCATCACTGTCTCTAGTTTAGCACTTTTGTATGTATGTAAATCCACCTACATCCATGCATAGCCCACAGAGACAGCATGACAGAAGCTGTGGCAGGTCACAATCACAACCCCATCTGTTTGCAAGAACAAGTCACTGAATACATTTGAAAGGGAATACAAACAAAATTAAGACAAGGTTGCCACTGATTGAGGTATGATAGCTCAAAAACTTCGTCTGCTCCAAGGCCTTCCAATACTTCCCAAAATATAGAATTGTTATAGTAAATATATTCTCAGAGATATATCAAAATGATTATTACTTTTAGGATTTATAAAGTAAGCATCTTCTAATCTTCCTAAATGTCTTTGAATCCTTGATATGTCAACTGGATAAAGAAGGTGCTCCATAAAATGGCTACTTGATGTGCTGGTTTTGGCTGGGATAGAGTTAATTTTCTTCATAGTAGCTAGTATGAGACTGTTTTGGATTTGTGCTGAAAACAGTGTTGATAACACAGGGACATTTTTGTTGTTGCTGAGCAGTGCTTACACAGAGTCAAGGCCTTTTCTGCTTCTCACACCACCCCGCCAGCGAGTAGGCTGGAGGTGCACAAGTAGTTGGGAGGGGACACAGCTGGGACAGCTGACCCCAACTGACCAAAGGGATGTTCCAAAACATATGATGTCATGCTCAGCATATATATATAAAGCTGAGGGAGCAAGAAGGAAGGGGGTGACTTTCAGAATGATGGCGTTTGTCTTCCCAAGTAACTGTTACTGNCAAGCTGGCTTGTGTGTAAAAGATTTGATGATTATCTACCAGGAAATATATCCAGCTGTTGATGTACTATTCTGTTAGAGTTGACAGTCGCACAGAAGAAGGCCAAGTCAACCCTCAGAAATGCTGCAAGCATCGTGATGTGTGAATAAAGGATACATAGTACCATCGCAGATGTAGTCAGTTGAATTATCACACTGATCACTGAAAGCAGAGGCTATATTGGGNCTTTTACTCTTCTGATTCTCTCCCCCATCCCACCAGCAGGCAGTGAGCGAGTGGCTGTGTGGGGCTTAGTTGCCACCTGAGGTTAAACCATGACACTTGAGTCAGCTATCTTGTGTCTCAAAACAACTGCTGGCCAGCTATCCATGCAGAGAAGATGATATGGAGAAAGAGGCTACACAGAGTGGTCTGAATGAAGCATATGGCATCATTGCCTCCAAGGGACACCTGGTAAGATTTATATGGATGTTACTGTGACCGACATAAGTAACGTGTGCTGTCTTTTCAGGAAAGGGAACCATTTGAAATGAAAATGGTTAAAACCCATTTTCAGCCTGAGTTCAATGCATGCTACTGAGCCTGCAGTATCACGTGTAGATGAAATGAGATGTATAAAGTTGGTTTCTCATCCAGAAAACTCTGCACATTGAAAATATGAAAATAAACTCGCATATGAGATTCTCAACTGGAGAAAACTAAAGAAAACATGGAAAGATATGGAAATCCTCAGCCAAGCTGGCTTGTGTGTAAAAGATTTGATGATTATCTACCAGGAAATATATCAAGCTGTTGATGTACTATTCTGATAGAGANACTATTCTGTTAGAGTTGACAGTCGCACAGAAGAAGGCCAAGTCAACCCTCAGAAATGCTGCAAGCATCGTGATGTGTGAATAAAGGATACATAGTACCATCGCAGATGTAGTCAGTTGAATTATCACACTGATCACTGAAAGCAGAGGCTATATTGGGAATCCAAAACAGGAGTCTACAAAACCGGTATCCTGGCTAAATATGGCCAAGGACATCAGAGACCTGATTAGCATGGGTGAGACATGGGCAAATGCAGGGCAAGCAAAGAAAAAAGATACCTAAAGTACAAATCCTCCCCAAAAGATGAACAGAAGCATGGCAGGGAAGGGACCATTTCATTCCAAGTTATTCAAAGTAGACTAATACTCAGACATCTGGGAAATAGCTGAACTGCTAAACATTACTACTAGGATACTGCAAGGCAAGCAATGTAGTACTTCGGAAAACAAAGCATCCCAAACTATTTAATTTCAGACTGCAATCCCAGTTTACTGTCTGAGAGCTATGTTATTTATATGAGAGTGGTAATTCGGTCATATCACATCACATCATCTCCATACTTAAGCCATCAGCTTGATAGATCAAATTGCTAAGCTGCTCACAAAGAAACTCACAGAAGTCTTTAACTGAAGCCTGGTCCAACACTCAATATTGGATTTTACAGACATTTCCACACTTATAGCTGGAGATTTTGTTAGGATTGACTTATTTCCCCAGGACAAACCACACTCCAAACCTTGGAGAACTGTGTCTTAGATCTGAAGTTAAAAAGTATTAAAATGATTTTGTACCTTATTATCATCTTATTATTTACACATACACAATCACATACCTAAATTGATAGCAAATTTATTATGCATTTTAAATGTAATTGTTGGGATATTATAATGTTTTCCCAGTTTTGTCATTATAATATGACAGTCTCTCAGGGAAAAACTC